>PJAB01001958.1:0-11252 GCA_002887195.1 Chrysochromulina parva | reverse complement strand
GCGAGATCCATCTCGCGCCCGCCACCCCCGGGGGGGGAGACTCACGCCCCCCTTACCAGGGCCCCCGCATCCGCGCTGAGACGAGCGCGACCTCCGCCGAGCGACGGTGGACGCGCCCCTAACAGTTTTAACTGAGTTTCTAAGCAGGACGCGGACGGGGCCCTCGGCCCTCGCGGCCGCAAACTACACAGCTGTACACATAGAGAGAGAGAGAGTGCGTGTCGGTGAGACATCCACCACATGCGCGGCATAATCACGCCGGCTACCTTTATCGACGCACGCCGGGCTCAGGCTTCTTCTCATCGTAGCAGTAAAAGTGCTTGGCCATCGGCCGATTCTCGTCGCAAGGCTCCACTAGGCTGAACCGCGTCAGGTTGAAGATGATCACGCCGATCCCGCACAGTGCGAGCACAGCCAGTGGCACAACAACAAAGTACACGTCCTCGCGCATGAGGTCCCATCGCGATTGCAAACTCCCAAATTGCTGATACCGCTTGTTGCGCAGCATACTCTTACGAGGACCAACGAGGCGCGACGAGGAGGTTCTTGATGCCTGCAGGTCCTGCATTTCCTCCTCGTCGATTGAAAGATCATCCCGCAGCTCCTCGGGCATTCTGCAGGCTCGCTGGGTGTCCTGCAGAGTCGCTGACCTGCCGACGACGGCCAGGTTCTGCCGGGCCGTTGGTCCGGCGTGGATGAGTCGTGAAAGGTGAAACCAACTGGTGAATGTGAAAACGTTGTCTTGAGCAGAGTACAGTTTGCTACATGTATACTCTCCTAGTACGCTATAGCTTCGAACGCCATCGCTGCTGTGTTCGCTCTGGGGTCGTGCAGGCTGCACGCCGATCAGAGCTCAGTCCCCGGCGGGGGGCTCAAAGGGCGCGACCCGGGTCGAGGGGACCGGCCACGTGGGCCAGCAGGAGCAGCTGCCAGGGCCGCTGCAAGCTCGTTGGCCCGCTCCTGATTGACGATACGCGGCCTAGCAGCGGATGATGACGGGCTTGCGGGCACCGGAGACGGTTCCCGAGGAGCCGGTGCAGGAGCCAGTGCAAGAGCTCGCTGCTCTGAGGACGTTACCCGGGGGAGCGCGCCCAAGGCAGCATCATCGGGGACGCCATTCGTCGTGACAACTCGGCGAACTATGGCGCGCGGAAGGGACGATGCGGACTGGGATGCCGTTGCTCGGAGTCTCTGTGAGGGTGGTTCGGGCTTGTCGGGCACGGGTCGCTCGGGGGTATCGGGTACTGGTGGGGACCATTGCTGCACAAGGAGGTCCACTCCAATCGGAGTACGTGGTAGTGCCAGCAATGCTGGAGTTGGCGGGTCCGTGCTCCTCAGCTCCAGGGAGCCGGTAGAAGTAGAGGCATCTGAAGGAAGACGCTCGGCTGCTCCCTTTTCTGCGGCCTCGGCTTTCGGATCAGTCATAAAGGCCAAGAAAGCGAGGTCGCCCCTCACGGCCGCCTCCCTCGCGGCCGCCTCCCGGGGGGACGTTAACTGGGGGGACGAGTCCGAGCGCAGCGAGGGCTTTCGCGGAGGCGATCTCGGAGGCGATCTCGGAGGCGATCGCGGAGGCGGTACGCCGTGCACAGGCTCGTGACCGGGCGGCATGCCCATGGGTATGCTGGCAAGGCGCGCACGTACCTTATTGATACCCGGGCTCGAGGGCAGATGCAGCGCCCCTGCGGCCGGGATGAGCATGGGAGCCGCCGTCTGCGTGGCAGGTGAAACCCCCGGCGAAACCGGTGCCGTCGCCTCCACGACCGCCATCTCCGCTGCCGCCGGCTTCGCTGCCGCCGGCTCCGCTGCCGCCGCCTCTATCATCGAGGGCGGTAACTGCATCGCGACCTCAGCGCTAAGGCCTGGGCGCGGCTTGCGCTCAAACGACGAGCTCTGCTTCGTCAGGCGAAGGCGGAGGCCTGGTGAGGGTTGGTGGCCAAGCGCTGGGGGCGATGACGGCGGTGTCGCCTCGGCCATCGCGCTCACTGCTTGCTCAGCTGCCGTGTCGGATGTGGAGGCTCGAGCCCCTGGCGACCTCGGCACCACAGCTGCCGGCGAATTCGGATTCGAAGCGGATCTGCAGGAAGGAGATCTGGTGGTGCAGGTCGCCACAAGCGCCGTCACGATCACCAAGGGCCTTGGCGCTCGCGGCCAGCCCGGGAGCGTGCCAAAGCTATTGGCCAGCTCGCGCTTGCTCGCGCGGCGTACGTCGACGCCAGCAAGCTCGAGTACCTGGCACCCGACTCGCATGCCTTGGCGCTCGGCGGCGCCGCCTGCATGCACCTCTGCGATGAAGACGCCTCCACCGGCCGCATCGCTCAGGCCAAGCCCGAGTGGCCCCGGCCCAAACTCGAAGCGAGTGGGCGGCACACTCGGACCGGCCGCTCCCGCCCCCGCTGCGGCCGCGGCGACGATGGGCGCTGCGGCGATGGGCGCTGCGGCGACGGGCGCTGCGGCGATGGGCGCTGCGGCAACGGGCGCTGCGGCGACGGGCGCTGCTGCGACGGGCGCTGCGGCGAAAGGCACTGCGGCGACGGGCGCTGCGGCGAAAGGCACTGCGGCAACGGGCGCTGCGGCGACGGGCGCTGCGGCGACGGGCGCTGCGGCGACGAGCTCGGGGTTCGCTTCTTCCAAAACAGCCGAGGGGGAGGCGGGGTCAGCTTCTTCGAGCATCGCCGTGCGGGCAGCCACTAGTGCAGCAATCTTGGCCGCTGCCTCCGCCCTGGCCGCCTCGAGCTCAGCTGCGGCGGCGGCGGCCAAGGCCGCCACTCTGCCTCTCTTAGCCGCCGCATCTTTCTTGGCCGCCTCGAGTTCGGCTGTCGCGGCAGCCAGGGCGTCCTCCGGCACGGTGCCGTCCTCGGTGGGTGCCCCGCTCTCGATGCCTACGAAGTGATCGATCTCGGAGTCCATCTCGGAGAAGATGGTTGGCGGCTCCAGCTCCGGCGTGTCGGGCGACTTGTCAGCCGACGGCTCGGCAGCGAGGCTGCCGCTGCGGCTCTCCTCATACCGATCGGTGCTTGGCGGCTCCGGCTCCGGCGACCCAGCTGGAGCCGGGGTGCCGCCGCGGCTCAATGCCTCGTCGTCGGGTACCCAGCCTGCATCCTCGGCAGCCGTCGCGGCGCGTGCGGCAGCCTCGAGCTCGGCTTCCGACTCCTCTCGTAGCCGGTATAGGCGCTCCTGCGACGCCCTCTCCTCCTCCTCCATCTCTTTCAAGAAGGAAGCTGCCTTGTTAGTCCACTCAGCGGATGGCGCCTCGGCCTCGGCGGTGCGACGCACCTCCTCGACGCGTCGGGCCTCCTCGGCCGCCGCCTCCTCCTCGGCTGCCGCCTTGGCCACCCTCGCAGCTTCGTCAGCCAAGCGCTGCTGTCGAAGCATGGCCACCTCGCTCAATCGCTGCTCACGAAGCTCCGCCACTTTGGCGCTGTTCACCGCCGCGGGCGGTGTGTACAACTTCGCCTCGGCCTCCGCCTTCGCCTTCGCCTTCTCGGCCTTCGCCTTCGCCTTCGCCTCTGCCGCCTCGGTCGCCGCCGCCTCGGCTGCTGCCGCCTCGGCCGCTGCCGCCTCGGCTGCTGCCGCCTCGGCCGCCGCCTTTGCTGCCGCCTTCTCAGCCTCCGCCTTCTCGGCCGCCACCTTCTCGGCCGCCACCGCCTCAGCTGCCGCCATCTCGGCTGCTGCGCTTTCGGCAGCCGCCTTTGCCGCCGCCTCCGCCGCCGCCTTCTCGGCTGCCGCCTTCTCGGCTGCCGCCTTCTCGGCTGCCGCCTTCTCGGCCGCCGCCTCCTGGGCCGCCTTCGCCTCGGCTGCTGCCTTCTCTGCCGCCGCCGCCTCGACCGCTGCCATCTCGGCCGCCGCCTTCTCGACCGAAGCCGCCTCAGCTGCCGCCTCAGCTGCCGCCGCCTCGGCTGCTGCTGCGCTCTCGGCTGCCGCCTTCTCGGCCGCCGCCGCCTTGGCTGCTGCCTCCTTGGCCGCCGCCTCGGCCGCCGCCTTCTCGACTGTCGCCTTCTCAGCCGCCGCCTTCTCGGCTGCCGCCATCTCGGCCGCCGCCTTGGCTGCTGCCTCCATGGCCGCCCTCTCGGCCGCCGCCTTCTCGGCCGCCGCATTCTCAGCCGCCGCCTTATCGGCTGCCGCCTTCTCAGCCGCCGCCGCCTCGGCCGCCGCCTTTTCGACCGCCGCCTTCTCGGCCGCCGCCGCCACAGCCGCCGCCGCCTCTGCTGCTGCCTTCTCGGCTGCCGCCTTCTCAGCCGCCGCCGCCTCGGCCGCCGCCTCGGCCGCCGCCTTTTCGACCGCTGCCTTCTCGGCCGCCGCCGCCACAGCCGCCGCCGCCTCTGCTGCTGCCTTCTCGGCTGCCGCCTTCTCAGCCGCCGCCGCCTCGGCCACCGCCTTTTCGACCGCTGCCTTCTCGGCCGCCGCCGCCACAGCCGCCGCCGCCTCTGCCGCTGCCTTCTCGACAGCCGCCGCCTCCTCAGCCGCCTTGGCCTTGGCCTCCGCCTCCGCCTGTGCGCGCCGCCTCGCGGCGTCTACGCGCAGCGCTTCCGCCCGGGCGGCCTCAGCAACCCTGAGCGCCTCGGCTGCCTCGGCGGCCTTGAGCGCCTCCGTCCTGGCAGCCTCAGCGGCCTTGCGCGCCTCTGCCTGTTCGCTCATCGCCTGCAACTGCTGCCGCTCGAGGAGCGTTGAGCGGCGCACTGCTGCCGCGTGGAGAGCCGCCGCCTGCCGCTTCTCCTCTTCCGCCTTAGCAAGCGTATCCGCTGCAAAGTGACGCGGCTTCTCACACCGCTCGGCGCGTCGCTGGCGCACGTTTGTCTTGAGCACGAGCAGCACGAAGAGCCTCGAGGTGCGCCGCGCCGCACGCGGGAGCGCCGACGATGCGAGCAGCTGCGCGCGCGAGAAAGCTTCGGTGCGCGTGTGGCGCTCGTGTGCGGTGCGATCGCGCGCTTGGCGCCTCTCGTTGACGTTGGCGCGCAGCATGGACCAGACCCAGAGGAGGCTCGGGCGGCGCGAATAGCTGCCCAGGCTGCGAATTAGCACCCGACGTGCCGCATGAGCCGCTGCAACCCGCGCCGCGTCCGCCTCCCGTACCTGTTGTCGCGCCACGTACTCCTTGGCTTTCAGCCGGTTGGTCTCGTCGCGCAGGGCGGCCGTGAGCCGCGCTTGCTCGGCAAGCAAGCCACTTGTGAGCCGACGCTCGTCGAGCATCACGTGAGTGTGCTCCGCCTCGGCCGCCGCGAGCGCCGTCGCGAGCGCCTCCTCGCCGGAACGCACCAACCGGCGCAGCTCCGGCGCCGACGCCGTTGCGAGCGCCTCCTCGCTCGCTCGTGCGATGGCATTGGCGCGGCTTGATGGTGCGGGCGCGTTCTCGGCCGCACCATCGCCGAGGCGGCTCGGGCGGGCGGCGGCTGTGCGACCGACTTCATCGTCATCCGCATCCGCCCCCACGATGAAGTCGTCGCTGCTGTTGGTGACCGTGTCGCCAGCCGCTTCGTCGTAGTTGACCGCGTACGCGGGCGCATGGACCGCCGCTTCGTCGTAGTTGACCGCGTACGCGGGCGCATGGACCGCCGCTTCGTCGTAGTTGACCGCGTACGCGGGCGCATGGACCGCCGCTTCGTCGTAGTTGACCGCGTACGCAGGCGCACTTGGGAGGGCCGATGGTGCGGTCGATGTGGAGGCCGCTGGCGCGCGGGCCGAGGGTGGTGCGGAAGGAACGCTTGGGCCAGGAACTGCGATGCCCGGGAGCGCAATGGAAGGATACGCCATCTCGCGTTTCTTGTCTTTGGGCACCCGGGGGCGATGCATGCGACGATCGGCCTGCCCGACCGAGGGTGGTCCTGACGGCCCCCAGCGCGCCGACGGGGCCTGCAGCGCGCCAGCAGCGAGCATGGACGTCGCACCAGCTTCGGGCGCTGGCGGCTTCGTTGGGCTGTGAAGGGCTGATGCGAGCGCCTTGGCCGCCTCGGCGGCGGACGAGGCGGCCGCAGCGGCCCCAACGGGCGTCATGTTGGGCACCGTGGCAATGGCGCTGGCACTAGTCTCGAAGGGCCGCGTTGCTTCGAGGGGCGTGGCCGGGGGCGCTTCGTCAATTGCTTCGAGGGGCGTGGCCGGGGGCGCTTCGTCAATTGCTTCGAGGGGCGTGGCCGGGGGCGCTTCGTCAATTGCTGCTCCAAGCAACGACTGGTCCGGGGGCGCTTCGTCAATTGCTTCGAGGGGCGTGGCCGGGGGCGCTTCGTCAATTGCTGCTCCAAGCAACGACTGGTCCGGGGGCGCACGCTCAGGAGTCGATGGCTGCAGTGTGGCTGTCGACGTGGCGAGACGTGCCAGCGCCGCTGCCTCTGCCTCACGCGCGCGCTTTGCCTCCGCCTCGGCGTCCACCAGACGCGCCTCGAGCTTCGCGATGGACGCGGCCGCCTCCGCCTGCATGGTCGTGACGGCCTCGGCCACCGCGGCGGCAACGGCAGCACGGAAGGCGGGCGTCGGCGTCGGCGTCGGCGAGGTTCCCCGCGAGGCATGATCAGAGGTGGCGACGGCCTCGGTCACCGCGGCGGCAACGGCAGCACGGAAGGCGGGCAGCGGCGTCGGCTGCGGCGAGGCTCCGGTGCCGACGGGTGACGGGCGGGTGGATACGTCGAGGGCGGAATGGAAAGCGCCGGCTGCGTCGGCTTCCACTTCTGCTCGGAGTGCCGCCGCATCGGCCACCAGCTCGGCCGTCTCGGCTGACGGCGCGTCAGCTGACGGCACGTCGGCTGACGGCGCCGCGGCGGCTGGCGCCTCGACCTTGGGGGCCTTCTTAGCCTTCGGCGGCAACTTATACGCCCGTGGCACCTCGGCCACCGAATCCACCGTGGCCGCCGGCGCCGTCGCCTTCTCGCCTGCGCCGAAAAAGCGTTGGGAGAACTGGATGGCGGCGTCGAACAGGAAAGGCAGCGGCGACGACGGCATTGGCGACGGCGGCGGGGGCTCAGCCACTTTCGCGTCCGCTGGCTCTTCAGCCTCTTCTTCGTCTTCAACGTCTGCCTCATCTGCCTCTTCGGCCTCTTCCACGTCTGCCTCATCTGCCTCATCTGCCTCATCTGCCTCTTCGGCCTTTGCCTCCGTGGCTGGCTCTGCTGGCTCTGCAGGCTCTGCAGGCTCTGCAGGCGCTGCAGGCTCTGCAGGCGCTGCAGGCTCTGCTAGCTCTGCTGGCTCTGCAGGCTCTGCTAGCTCTGCAGGCTCTGCTAGCTCTGCTGGCTCTGCTAGCTCTGCTGGCTCTGCTGGCTCCGCTCGCTCTGCAGGCTCTGCTAGCTCTGCTGGCTTTGCTGGCTCTGCTGGCTCTGCTGGCTCTGCTGGCTCTGCTGGCTCTGCTAGCTCTGCTGGCTCTGCCGCCTCGTTCAGCACGATGGGCGACTGCGGCTCTGTGCTCTCGAACTCGCAGTGCACGGTGAGGACAGGCACCCCGATAGCTTTGCTGAGCTCTTCGGTGCTTGCGGCTTGCACGGCGCGCAGGAACGAAGCTGCTGAGAGCGGTTCATCTGCCGAGTGCATGACGGCCACCTCGAGGATCACCGAGCCCGCACGGCGCGAGAGCACCACGAGCTGCGACGGGTGCACGCCACCGTGGGCGGCCAGCCGAGCCAGTACCGTTTCCTCTGCCTGCGGGCTGAACTTGCCCAGCTGCCCCTCGAGCTTGAGTCTGAGAGTGCCAGCCTTCACGGTGGCCGTCAGTTCGGCCACCGGCGACTCGGGCTGCGCTGCTGCATTCACAGGCACCAGCGATGGGGCCTCTGACGGCTGCCCCGGCTGCGCTGGAAGGGGGGCTGGTTGGGTGGCAGAAGGGGCGGGCGCCTTGGCGGCCGCACGTGCCTCCCACGCCTCCGCCTTGGCTGCCGCCTCCTCGGCTGCCGCCTTGGCCACCCTCGCAGCTTCATCAGCCAAGCGCTGCTGTCGAAGCATGGCCACCTCGCTCAATCGCTGCTCACGAAGCTCCGCCACTTTGGCGCTGTTCACCGCCGCGGGCGGTGTGTACCCCTGTTTCGGGGTACGAACAGATTTGGTGGCTTCGACGGGTTCGGCGGCAACGATGGCGACACGAGCCGCATGGATCGCCACCGAACGCGTCGGCGAGGAGCGCGGGTTCTCAGGTTTGGCGAGCGTGGCGACAGCTGAACTGTCTGCGACGGCCTGCATGTAGCGTGATGCGATGGCTGGCGAGGAGCGGGAGGCGCCCAGACGAGGGCGCTCATCCCCATCGCGTCTCTCTGGGCTCATTGGCGACGTGACGTTCGCATCGGGTGAGGTGATCGGGCGAGATCGGGCGAGATCTGGCGAGGTGACACTTGTCGAGCTCGCGGCGACCGCCTGCATGTACCGCGAAGTGATGGCCGCCCGGCGGTCTGCCTCCGCTTGCCCTGGCGTCGTGTCGGGCGTCGTCGGCTCGCCGGGCGCCTTTGCTGGGGACTCGTGCACCGCCTGACCCGCCAACTTGGCCGCTTGGCGCGCCATCTCCGACTGGCCCGCCCGTTCCACCGCCGCTCGCGCGCGCTTCTGCTCCCGTGCCAGAGCGCGCGCCGCGGCATCAGCGCGCACTTTGTCGGCGAGGGCAGCGGCCTCATCGTCACCCAACGCCGCGTCAGCCTGCGCGCCGCCCGCCGGGCTCTGCACGGCATCGGCCGAGTCGGCTGCGAGCCAGCTCGCGAGCTTGACAGCCGGCGCCGGGGCCGGCGCGCGCAGTGCGAAGCGTACCCAGAGCTGCCAGAGGTGATAGATCTGTGCGCGCTCGAGGGCGCGCACGAGCATCGTGCCTACGAGCGCCTGGCCGCGCCGGAGAAGGAATGCAGCCTTGCGCTCGGCGAGGTCGAGCTTGGCCGCAGGCTTGCGCATCTGCTGCGACGTGAGCCGTGCCACCTCGGCCTCAAGCTTCTTCTCGCGCTCGGCCGCCGCCTCGACCTGGCGCGTGAGCGCGGCCATGCCTTCGGTGAGCTTGGGTGGCGGCGGCTTCGGCCCACGCACGCGCTCGAGGGTCGCTTCGGTGGCCGCTCGCTCGGCCGCCGCGTGCTCGTGCACCTCGAGCTGCGCACGGAGCGCCGCCTCCTGCCTCCTCGCGCCCGCAAGCGCGAGGCGCATCCTATCGAGCTCGGAGCGGAGCGAAGCACCCTGCTCACGCTCGGCGAGCAGCACCGCTGCGTCGATGGCCTCCGTTGGCGGCTCCGCAGCCTGGCCCACACGTGCAGCCTCGCGCTTCTCGTCCGTCACGCCCGCGCCGGACGAGGAGGGCCGTGCGGCCTCGAGCTGCTCGTCCGCGTCACGCCGAGCTCGCTCGGCACGGCGCAGCTGCTCGCGCACCTTCTCGAGGTCGTCCTGGAGCGTCTGTACCTGCTCCTCCAGAGCTGCCTCGCGCAGCTGCGCAGCATGTCGCTCCATCGTATGCTCGATGAGCTTCTCACTCAGACGCTCCTCGACCAGCCGCTCGAGCTCAAGCTCAAGGGCGCGCTCCGTCTCGGCATCCGCCTCCGACTGCGCCAGGTCCGCCCCCGGGTCCGCCTCTGGGTCCGCCTCTAGGTCCGCCTCCACGCCCGCCTCCTCGTACGCCACCGCCTCCGCCACCGCCTCCGCCAACGCCTCCTGCGCTTCCTCCGCCGGCGAAGACTCCTCGTGCGATCGCTTCGGCACGGCATCCAGCAGGGAGGCGTCCGCCATTGAGCCCGAGGCGGCCGCGCCGATGGCGGCGTCGAGGCGAGCGATCTCCTCTTGCTGCTGCGCCAGACGCTCTCGCCACGCGTCCTCGCTCGCCGGTAGACCCTCACCACCGAGTGGCACGCCACCGAGTGGTACGGCCTCCGCGGCAGGCATCGGCACTGCGGCGAGGGTGGTGCCCGTGGCCACGTCCCGAAGCAGGACGCGCGCGGGCTCCGTGGCGGCGTCTTGGTGTTGAACTTCGCTCGGCTGGGGGTCAGTGGACGCATCCATCTGGGGCACAGTGCCACCGAGCGTCCTGGCCGTCTTCGCGGCCGCCTCCGCACGCGCCTCCGCCACCATCGCGCGCTCCTCGGCTCGCTGCACGCGTTCCTCGAGCTGAGCACGTGCCTGAAGCTCAAATTGGATCTCGGCGAGCGAGATTGGATCCGAGCCCAAGTCCCGGAGCCGTTCGGTCTCGACACGGCGCTCGACACGGCGCTCAGCGGCCTCGGCCTCATCGCGCCGTGCCGAGCGGTCCGAAGCGAGCGCACCCTGCTGCGCGACCAGCGCGCCGTTCTCCTCTTGCAGGCTCTCATGCGCCAGCACCAGTGCGGTGAACTTGGTCGCGAGGGACGTGTACTTGGCAATCTGCGCCTGATGCTTGCTGCTCAGCTCGTCGTGCAGGATGGCCAGCTCCTCGTGAGCGGTGCGCAGCGTCGCATGCTCGCCGCTCAGGCTCGCGTGGCTCGCGCGCAGCGTGGCCAACTCCTCCGTTGCGGCCGCCACGAGCTCCTGCGCGCGCGGCTGTGCCTCACTCACGCTCGCCAGATGGCTCGCCGCCGCCGCCAGCTTCGCGTTGAGCTCCGCCTCCGCCTCCGCCGCCGCATCCTCCGCCTCGGCCAACTGACGGACATGCTCGCTCGCCATCTCGGGCTCGATCTGGCGCAGCTCGGCGAGCTTTGCCATGAGCTGCTGCTTCGCATGCCCGACACCCACCTGCAGCTCCGCCTCGTTCGCCGCCTGGGCGCGTAGCGTGAGAAGCTCCTCGCGCAGCGCGCGGCTCGCGTCGCGCTCGGCCTCCAGAGCCTTGAGGGCCGCGGCGAGCTCCTGCTTCGAGAGCACGAGCTGCTCGTGGGAGCGGCGTGCTACCGCCGTCGCACGCGAGGCTTCCTCGACGAGCACGCGCCGCTCCTCCGCACTCCCCTCGTCCGCGGCGTCGCCCCCGTGCAGCTTTGCGAGCAGCCGCGACTCTTCCGCGTCGGCCCGGCGTAACCGCTCCTCGAGCGCGCTCGCATGCGTGCGCGTGATCCGCTCGATGCGTTCCTCGAGCGCCGCGCCCCCCGGCGCCACCAAGCCCTCTGGAGCAGCTTCGCTCGTCGGCGCCGCCTCGGCGAGCGGTGCGGCCGGTGCTGCGGCCGGTGCTGTGGCGGGCGCGGCGGAGGGCGCGCCCACGGCCCTGGCCGCAAGCTTCGCCCGAAGCTGCGCCTCAAGTTTCGTCACTTCCTCGAGCTGGGCCGCCGCCTCGGCCTGAGCGCACTCCAGAGCCGCGCGCTGGTCGGCCGCCGTGCCGCGCTCGTCGGCGCGCTCCCTGAGGAGCCTGTCGAGCTCGCGCT
>PJAB01001957.1:0-11252 GCA_002887195.1 Chrysochromulina parva | reverse complement strand
GCACCGCCATACTGGGCAGCACTTCTCCCCGCAGGCCAGCTTCCTGGGGCAGCTTCAACGCAGGGTATAGGCCACGCTCCATATGTGCTGGGTGAGATCTTCTCCACGCCAAAGGGAGGGGTGTTCACGCCCAAGCCAATGCCCATCGAGCGGCACGTGACGCTGTGCGACTTCGTTCGGAGTATGATGCCTTTTCAGCTGCGTTCGCGTCTGCTCACAGTCTCGCACATTCGCAGCGAGGCCCGCTTTAACCTATACCAGGCGGCTCGCGACGCACTGATCTCACGCATTGGGAGAGCGCAGCTCAACGAGACCTGGCTCTGGCACGGCACTTCGTGCGACACGCTGGAGTCTATCGTGGCCAACGGCTTTGATCGCAACATGAACGAGCGGGGAATGTATGGCGTTGGATCCTACTTTTCAAATCAACTGGAATACTCTCTCAATGAGGCGTACGCGAAGCCTGACAACGAAGGATCGCAATGGGTACTGCTCGTGCGTGTCCTCGTGGGTCAGTCATGCGTTGGCAAGCAGGGCATGAGACAGCCTGCCAAGAAGCCTGGCCGAGGTGCAGTGCTCTATGAGAGCATGGTCGATTCGTTGCAGACGCCAAGCATCTTTGTGCTCTCGACTGGCAGCGACAACCACGCATACCCAGAGTTCTTGCTGCGGCTTAGGCTGCCCAAAAGGTAGCTCAGTACGGACGACGGTGTACGGACTGCAGTATACGGACTACGGTCGTCATCTCGTTAACATTATATGACGCGACGCGGCGGTAAGCCGCTAAGATTTCTGGGTCGCCCAGGCTAGCGTCACGCACATTCACGGCGATGTGGGGAATCGTTCACAGTTCAATCCGACGACGCGCATTCTCGTCACTCTTCCGTCGCTACCAGAGGGAGTCCCTCAACCGCGAACTCCGGAGGATCTCGCGACTCCGCGTAGGGCGCAAGGTTGCTCTCTGCCGTGACGGGCTCAGGCCGTCGGTCCAGTCCTTCTCGCTCGTCGAATTGGAGCGAATTTATGTCCGTCCAAATATGCTTGGTGTATGTGACCATATACCCAGAGGAGCAGGCGCAGTGCCTCCAGATCTCGCGCAACAAGAGCATCGGCATGCCGAAGTCGCAAGCTTCCGTCCAGGGCCTGCTGAATGCGCTCCAGCACCTCTACCCAGCCCTGGGGCCTAGCATCCAAGCGCTGAATATGAGTCGCACAGAGGTTCCGACCATTCATGTGCGGCGCGCCAATCAGGTCCTCAACGTCGACGACAAGCTAAACGACCAGGAGTTCCTGTCGTTGCACCTCATCCCGCCGGCGCCCAGGGAGCTGGCCGTCTCGCATCAACCCCCCACTGCGCGGACATGGGGAGCGCTCGACTCCGAGTACGTGACGTACTTGCACTCGCCGCGCACGCCACGCGCCGGTGCGATGCCCTACCTCTTCCTTCTCTCGGACGAGCCTAAGTTTGAGCAGCTCGCCACCGGCTGGGCACGTCCATTGCCACCCACGTCGGTGCTACTGGGCGAGGACGGGCCTTCGCGGCGCGCGGCCTTCGAGCAGCTCACGGTGCCTGGCACGCGCTGCTTCTGGGTCATCCCGGGCGTCGTGCTTGCGGGCCCCGCGCCCGTGAATGAGGAGACCCTCAGACCGATCCTTGATCGGGGCGTGCGAATCTTCGTCGACCTTCGCATGTCGATCGAGGGCGACGGTTACGAAGAGCTTGCGAACGAGCTGCTTGCCGAGATCCAGGAGCTGGCTGCCTTTCGAGACGGTGTACTCCCCACACCATTCGCAAGCGCGTACACCCCACGCGCTGGCCAAGCGCACACCCGCACCAGTCCAGAGGTACGCCCTGAGACTCGGGCCGGTCGTGCGAGCCGCATTAGTCGATCATTTGGCCGCTACCTCCCCAGCTCCCCCTTCAAAGGCAAAAGCAAAGCCGCCGCCGCCGCCGAAACACCATCGAGCTCGCCGCCTAACGGTGACTACTATGCCTCGCCCACCTCGCGGCCACACCGACCTACCGGTATCCTGACGGTGACTCTTCCTCAGGACGGGCCGTCGGCGCTCGGCACGGCGCCCGACGCGGGACCCTCAGTCCCCAAAGTGACGCTGCGCGGGCACCCGATCCCGGACCTGCGCCTCCTTGCGGCACTCGGCCCCTCGGCAGTGACGAAACCCTTGGAAGGCAGTGACGAAATCCCGATCCCGGAGCTGCGCCTCGTTGCGGCCCTCGGGCCCTCGGTCGGCGCCGGCGCCGGTTTGGAGCCGAGCTTCGGCATGAAGACCACGGAGGCGAAAGGCATCGGCGACGTTGCGACTGAGGGAGGGGATGGCAGTGACGAAACTAGGGGCACTGACGAAACTAGGGGCACTGACGAAACTAGGGACACTGACGAAACTAGGGACAGTGACGAAACTAGGACGAAGCTCCCAGCTGCACCCGATCTCGCTGTGGACCACGACGCGCGCCTCGCGAGGCTTGTTCTCGAGCTGCATGAGCGTGCCGCGCGCGGAGAGGTGCGTGCCACACATCCCCATTTGCTTTGCACCCCGTGCCACACATCCCCATTTTGCCCTCCCAGCCATCCCAAATTAGGCATCCCAGGCCGGCTTTTCGCCCACCGCTCGCCCCGCCCTCCTCTCCTCTCGAATGCCACCTGGCTAGGCTCGCGTGGGACGTGACGATCGAACTGTAGGCCCAGCGCGCCAATGACGCGGCTTTCCAAACCAAGCTTAATCTTTGACCCGATCCCAGCGAGCCTCTCCGCCCCCCCTGGCCGCCCGCCCCCCCCACCCCTCGAGCCGCCCCTTCCCCCACGAGCACGCTGGCGTGCCTCCGGGATCCTTTTGGCGTGCCGGCCGCGCGGCTTCGGCTCTATCTCGGCTCTATCTCGGCTCTATCTCGGCTCTGTCTCGGCTCAATTCACAGCTGCGCACGTGTCGCTCGCTCCTCCTCGCAGAAAATGTACATCCATTGCACTCGAGGTCATGGGCGCACAGGCATCGTGTGCGCGCTGCTCCTCGCGATCACCTACCACATCTCCGGGCCGCATGCTATCCTGCTCTACCAGGCGCTGCACGACGTGGCTGCTAAGGCCTTCCGGCGAGAGTTGAGGGCCGCGGACGTGACGGTCGAGTTTGTGAGTCGCGACGGCACCATCTCCTCGAAGACCATCAGCCACGAGGGCGCGCGTTCTTTTCGGAAGGTGGCCGCGCTTGCGGCGACGCTCGGGGTCGAGCCGAGCGATGGCTTCTTGGCGACGCATGTGAGCGGCGAGTGCGTGCGCGTGCACGACGAGCAGTCTCTTGGGCTCGTCCTCGACGGCCTGATCAATGTTGAGCGGCAAGAGTCGGCCCAGCCTCGCCTGCGACTCACGGCAACCCCCAAGACGGCGCTCAATGAGCGGGCGACGTATGACCCCTTGCAGTCCCCTCGAGCGCCCCCCTCCCAAACAGCAGCCTCTGCCACCGACGCGCGCAAGCAGCATTTTGCGGCCGTCTCCGCCGCCGCCGCCATGGTCGGCCTTGGTCGGCCCGCGCGGAGCCTCGCGACGACGCTCGCGAGCTGTGCACAGCCTACCGGCACCACGCCGTCGGTGGAGGTACTCGCCACGGCGCTCGCCAAGATCGAGTCGGATGCGACGCGCGGCATGAACGTGGACGAGGGGGAGAGGCTCTTGCGTAGTACCGGAAGGCTCTTGCGCCTCCAGGCGCCCGGGTGCGACTACTGCCATGCGCTGTGCCCGGACCAGACTCGGCAGGTGCTGCGACTGCTCCAAGTGACCACGTCGCACAGCCTCAAGGCGGCCAACAAGTCCCGCATCTTGATGGCCGAGCGCGCCAATCTGGCCAAGGAGCAGCTGCGGAAGGATCAGGAGGCCGATCAGGAGGCCAAGCTAGCCGAGGCCAAGAAGGCCAAGGCTCTGCAAGACTCGCCGCGCAAGCGGAAAAAGAAGCGTTTGGGGGGTGGGGCGCCCGTTACGGGTTAGGGCGGAGGGAGGCGCCGCCTTACTCTTGTACACTACAGTTAAACAGATCTACGATTTACGTGGTTTAACGTGGCCGTTGAGCGTCCACGCAGCGAGCGTCGCGTGGAAATATCGATTTTATCAATCCACCGAGCACCGCACCGTCCTCACGAGGGTCGCGAAGACAAACATGGCCGTCGTGCCGTGCGGGCGGGGGCGGCGCGACGGCCACACGCTGCAGTCGATGAGCCGCCGGACCGAGGACAATTCCCCTCCGTGACCCTGCTCCCGCTTTCCTCCTCCACGCGCGCCAAACAACTGCTCGGCAGGCGCCGTTGAGCTCTCCCGTGCGCCAGTAGACGGCGAATGTGCCGAGTGGGGCGTCGACCGTTAGCGTTCACGTGCGCCAAAAGACGGCGGGTGTGCCGAGTGGGGCGTCGACCGTTAGCGTCTGCCCGCCTTCGACCTGTTTCGACGAATCCCAAAAGGAGGTCCACGTGGCGCCTTTGGGGAAGATGACGACACGCGACGTGGCATTCTGCACGGTGACAGGTGCCACAAGCAGACGCGACCCGAGCAAGTATTGGTCATTCACATCGGCCACGGCTGGGTCGTTAAACTCCCACCAGAGCGGCCGCATGGTCGGCACCCCGCGCGCAGTGACGTTGGCGTCGAGCTCTTTGATGTAGTCCACCATGACGTCCTTGCGCACGCGTACGAACTTTTCGAGGAGGGGCTGCACTTGATCGCCGTACGACCACACCTCGTTAAAGCCGCAGGAGCCCTGTGCGGGGTGGCACGTGCCTTCGTCCGGTTCGGACGGGCCGTCGCGGCAGCCGTGGGTGCGGAAGACAGGGCAGAAGAGCCCAAACTCGTACCAGCGCACTATCAGCTCGCGCATGTACGGGCTCTCGAGGGACGGTGCCATACCGCAGCCGTAACCACCCACATCCGTAGTCCACCAGGGGATGCCGCTGAGCGAGGCGTGTATGCCCTGCGGCACCTGCGAGGCGAGCTGCTCAAACGAGGACCAAATATCCGACGACCAGAGGACGACGCCATGACGCTGCCCACCGGCCCACACGCCACGCGTCAGCAGCA
The DNA here is from genome assembly GCA_002887195.1 of Chrysochromulina parva. Taxonomy (NCBI): domain Eukaryota; phylum Haptophyta; order Prymnesiales; family Chrysochromulinaceae; genus Chrysochromulina; species Chrysochromulina parva. Next base: position 6,180 of record PJAB01001957.1, on the reverse strand, counting down.
GTGGAGGTTCGTGGCCGAGGAGAGCGACAGGCTCTCCAAAAGTTTGGAGCCACGAGTTGACCCAGAGCTGCGAGTAGACGCGTGCGGGCCCATACGACGTGTCATACCCGTGGTCACCGTCGCCGATGCCCGTGCCCTCGCCGTCGGTTTCGTCAAGCCAGTACGCCGTGACGCCCTGGTCGTAGTACCGTGGCTTGAGGAATTGCCTCCAGATGAGCTCCCGGCACGAGGCGGGCGTTGTGTCGATGGCGCGGCCGCCCAGGTCGGAGTTGATTAAGCAGCCCGCCGCGTCCAACGTTGGAGCCTCAGCGGCACCTTGGAGCACCTCGGGCCAGAACGAGAAGACGGTCGACGCTCCTCTCAGAGTCTTCGCCACGTATGCACTCAGGTTGGCCACCGAGGGGAAGCAAGAAGGATCTGGCTTGAAGTCGCCGTCGTTGATCTGATTCTTGTAGTCGATCACGAGCACGCCCACCGGCAGATCGAGGGCCGCGTACTTGTCCGCGATCGACATGGCAATCTGGGACGACTTGTAACGGTTGCGCGACTGCCAGAAGAGCATCGCGTTCTCGCGCAGTGGAGGCGAGTGGCCCGTCGCGTCCGCATACTGCTCATAAATCGCCTCCGCCACCGTCGAGGGAGCCGTGGCATGCACGCGGGTGCTTGAGGGCTGCCTCCCGTCGGCACCCTCAACCACCGTCGTCACCGTCGTTGGCGCCGCCATCGCCGCCGCCTTCGCCTTTGCCTTCGATGCCGCCTCCGAGCTCCCTTCTTCCGAGGCTGCCGGGGCTGCGCTCACCCAAAAGTCGAGTCCGTGTGCTGTTGCCTCTGCCTTCCACTCCATGCCGCCCGTGCCGAGGGCGCCCACGGCGACGCTTCCGTACCCCGGCATGTTGAATAGGAAACCATAGCGAGCGCTGCTGTACACAAACGGGATGGTCACGTGAAATTTGCGCTGCTGCAGCAGGAGGCTCTGACCGTTTCGCAGCAAGGGCACCACCCTCTGCTCACCCGAAGGACATCCTCCCTCACTCGTCCATTCCCCCTGACCGAGCCCATAGATCCGCTCATGCGGGTCGCCGGCCTTGAGAGTGAGATTGGCCGCGATGAAGCCGTCGGACATGTCCGAAGGCGCAAAGGGCGTCGGCTGCATCTTGTCGCTCCAGGTAAGATTGACCGAGATCGACGAGATCGGCATGTTCAGGTTGCGGTCGTGGTTGTCGAAGAGCAGCGCGATGCGCAGCGAGCGGCCGTGCGCAATGCGCAGCCCCGTGAGCTGCGCGGTCACCGGTGCAGAGTAGCCCGAAAAGTGATCATACGACACATTGTCGAGCGGCCCACTCTCCCACAGCTTCGCGATCACCACGGTGCTGTCAAGCGCGTCGACGAGGACAGCACGAGCCGTGCTCGCCTCAACTGTCTTGCCTGGACCCGGCGTGTACCCGGCCGCATATCGGAAGGAGAGGCTCACGCTCGCGAGCAGATGGCCGTTGCCGTCGATCGGGTGCGCGTTGAGCGCCACGCCGGTCGTGTGTGGTTCGCCCGAGCGGAGGTCCTGCGCGCCCCCCTCGCGGCTGCCCACGATGTCGGTTCCGTTGATGAGGATCCAATCCGATTTCGCGCCACACGGCACCGCGGCACCGTGAGCATCGTACTCGACCGCCGATGGCACCGGCGTGGGACCGAGCGCCGGCAGCGCCGAGAAGAGCACCGCGCCACTGTCGACAGTGGTGAAGATGATGGAGCCGTTGAATGCATGGAAGACCCCCAAGTTACCGTGGGTGACTTTTTCACCTGGACTCAAATGGATGTTACCGTGAACTTCGGGCGGGAATTTGTTGCAGCCCTTCAAAAGCGCCGACGGCACTTCGGCTAGGCCCTGCTTCTCGAGCACACGGTGCAGCTCGCGCTGCGTGGCTTGATTGGACGAGGAAAGTGCGGCCGGCGCCACTCGAACTCGAATACTGTTATCGCACCAACTACTGACGGTGATGTTGTAGTCGGCGGATGCGGCGGCTGCAGCGAGGGTGATGAGAATAGGCCCGCTGATTGCCATGTTCCCAGATGCCACCCCACGGAGCGACCTCTCGCTCTTGTGCCTGCGCCAGGGCCCTTCGCGGACGGAGTTGTCCCTCCCTGTATCCGTGTATGACGAAATTTCGTCAAGCCATACTGAAACCACATCTGAAGACACACTGTGAAGACGGCCCGTGCGGAGACCTATTTCGGGAATTTTTTCACGACTCTTTGTGTGAAGACGAGTCCGCAACGTAGTTATGTCGGCCGATGCGGTAAGGCCCACCCGCGTCGCAGGCCTCCGCCACATTGCGTGCCAGCCCAGCTCCGATGCAATCATCCTCACATGCGTGCATCCTTCGTCGTCGCAGAGCCTGCCGCGCGCGATCGAAGCTGCCGCTGCCGCGATGAGGCACCTCTCCTCTGACACGTGCGCGAACGTGGAGAATCTGAACTCCTGCTCGGACGCTTTCGTCCGCTCGCTCAAGGAAGCACACGCCAACCTGAGCACCGAGATAGAGCAGACGCCCGACCGAGTGCCGCATGAGCGCACGGCCGACGCCGACGCTGCGCGTTGGCGCACGCAGCTCGTCGGCCTTCGTGCAGCCGTCATGTCGCTTCATCTGCGGGGCATGCTGGCGAGCATGGACGAACCAGAGACGCGCAAGGGAACATAGATTCGCACACGTATGGGATCTAATTTTACAAACGCGCGTACAATGAGCTCCTCCGCTCGAAACCTCTCGATCCTATACGTACGTGTTCACTCCACCTGCCTGGATCTGGGCTATCGGCCCCGCTCGTTTTATTGAGTCCACGCGCGGCCCACGAGCGTTTCTACGCCTGGGGTGAGGAAGTCAATGGGTACCTCTTCGCCAAGCTCCACGCCACGCGTAAGAGGGAGCCCCTTGGTAGCGGCCTCTCCAAAGTCGACTGGCCAGAATCCGCACGCCAGGCATTCGGCATCAAGGACGCCCAGAGCTTGGTAGGCATGCGCGACAAGCTCGGAGCAAAAGAAGCCTCCATCCGTGGAGGAGGCGAGCGCACTGTTGGCGGCGGAGGGTGCGGGTTGGTCCCCGGGCGCGTCAGGTCGGCGCTGGGGGCTGATCAAATCCGGACTGACGCTCGCACTCATCAGCCTGGTGAGTACATCGCTCGAGAGGCCGGACTTGGGCCTGCTCCCGTCTCTGCCTCCCGCAGGCGGTCCCTCGGCGCGGCTGGCACCGGCCGCTTGCCTCTTGTGATGCGCCTTGATCTTGCCCACAGTGAGCAGATACGATGTGCCCAGTACGGCGCGCACCCAGGCGTCAAGTATCCGGATGGTGTCGTCGGTGCCGCGGCCATCCCAACGGAGCTGACGAATCGCGATTTCGTCGTACTGCTTGTGCCAGAGCGCTTCATATGACGAGAGCCGATAGAAGCGCGTGCCCGACATGTCGCACTCGATCACGCCGCTGTCGCCGTCGGGGCCGCGGTCGGCGGCGCGGCACACGCGCTTCTGCGCGTCGCGGAAGATGAGGACACCCACCTGATGAGGGACGCAATCAGAGGTCATCAGAGGCAATCAGAGGCAATCAGAGGCAATCAAGGGAGTGGGAAGATGAGGACACCCACATGGTCCCACGCCGAGCCCGTGACCGCGCGCTGCAGAGCGGGCACCGTCGCACGCGTGCGGAAGAGCACCACGTCGCCGCTCTCCGCAGCCGGGGCGTCGATCGCGCGCACGTGAAGCGGCTGCCGCCGGTGTTGCACCGCCGCCTTTGACTCGAGCGAAGCCAGCCCGAGGAAGACGAGAAGCGCGGGTTCGCCGAGGGCGGCAGACTCGGAGAGCACGCCCTGGAGCCATTTGCTGAGCCCCTCCATTCGCTCGCACGCTACGGTGTCCGACGTGGCGTGGCGCACGTACCCTTTTGCGGGCAGCTGCGCCTTCGCCGTGCCGCCCACATGCTGCTTGAGAACTTCACGCAGCGAGGCGAACTCACGGAAACGGCGCCACGTGTACCAGCGCTGCTCGCCTAGGCGGCACTCAACCCGGTACTCGAGGTGTGGCGATGGACCATGCTCGTCCACGATGCGGGCGCTCTCCACGGCGGCAAGGAGCGGCGGCGGCACCCTCAACGAGGCATCCGCACCGGCCAAAGGAGGTGGAGGAGGCGGCTGAGGAGGAGGAGGAGGTGATGAATCCTGAGCACCGATGCTCTTGAGCACCTGGGTGATCATTGCAAATGGTGAGGACTCCATAACTCATCGCCCAACACTCGTCCTCACCTCGTCGACGCTTCCTTCGTCCCCCTTCGTGTCCATGTGGATCAAAAGATTGACGAATCGGCAGAAATTGTTCTGTACCGGTAAAAAGACACCGGTAAAGACATGTACCGGTACATGGGGGGGAAGGGGGGGAGACGAGGTTTTTCGGGGAGCATGTTCAAGCTTCGAGGGCTTTCCTTGCGGTCCTGTGCTTTTCGTGGCAGAGTCTGATCCGACAGCTTCGTGCTTGCACCTGCATGACCTTGTCGCGGATCGGGAAGTAGGGCGCGCCTGCGGAGAAGCAGAACGGCGACGAGCAGTCGACGATGAAGGCCTTGAAGTACTCCTGGACGGCCGGCCAGTCGCCAAAGTCGCGCATCTCCGCCAGGTACACGGTCAAGGCCCAGCAGATGAAGGCGTGCACCATCATCGGCGCCTCGTACACGAGCCACGCCGCATTGCCCTCAAAGCCGGCGGGCGCCTTGTCCTTGAAGCGATCCTCGTGCTCCATGGACATGCCCATGATCGTCGTCGTCGTCGTCGTCGGCGTTGCTCTCTTCATCTGAATCGCTATCCTCCTCCTCCTCCTCCTCCTCGGCGTCGTCCTTGTGCTCGCTCATTGTGACGAGGTGATCCAGTGAGTCCAACTTGTTAGCTATGCCATCGCCGCCGCTGCCGCTGCTAGCTGTCCAGTCGCCAAAGTCGCGCATCTCCGCCAGGTACACGGTCAAGGCCCAGCAGATGAAGGCGTGCACCATCATCGGCGCCTTGTACACGAGCCACGCCGCATTGCCCTCAAAGCCGGCGGGCGCCTTGTCCTTGAAGCGATCCTCGTGCTCCATGGACATGCCCATGATCGCCGCGGCGAGCTGGTCGTCCTTGGTCATGTTCGGCGGCCACTCGTTGAGGAAGACGGCGTTGAGGATCTTGCAGAGCATGTCGCTGTGCACCGTGGCCTTCTTGACGTGGATCTGGCCGGCGCGCGGGATGCTCATCGTGATGGACTCGAGCATCAGCGCTGGCATGCCCATGAGCGTGTCGAACACGAGGAAGACGCGCTCGTGCATCGCCACATCCGGCATCGCCTCCTGCGCAATGAGGTCTGGCCCGATGATGATGCCGCCGCCAAGGTGCTGGAAGTAGAGGACGGCCTCAATCGTGTAGCCAATGCGCGCCTCGGTGGTCAGGTCGCCAGGCTCGCGCGAGTCGTACAGGCGCATGGCGAGCCAGGCAATGTCGGCGGCGTGGCGAAAGCGAAGGAAGGAGTACAGCATCTGCGCAAGGACCTTTGCAAGATCCTCGCGATTCGGCGCCGTGCTTTACTGTACTTTCACTGTACTTTCTCTTGTTTTACTGTGAAATTTCCAATACGTTGTGGTGTGAAATGTCACACATAGCCCCTTATCAGGGGACTTACTTGATGACACACCCGAGTTTGGATCGACTTCTAGCGATGACGGAGGTGTTAAGAGACGTGCCCGACCGCCTGTACAGCGCAGTTGCTCGCTTAATCGAGCACTTCTTGAAGGTGTTGAACGACCGTGTGCTTCGAGCACTTCTTGAAGGTGTTGAACGACCGTGTGCTGCGACGCATACAGGGGTACGTGGATCCACTTGCAAACGGCTTTCCAATCGGCGGGTATGCAGGGTACAGCAGCATGGCCGACATGATGGGTGGCCCATCGTCTCAGCGTTAGGTTGTAGGGTCCAGGTCTGAAAGGCCTTCCCTTTTTGGCAAGTGCTCGCATTTCCTTTTTAGATTTTGACAAAATTTTAATTTTCCCCGTCATATATCATTATGAGATACATGATCATGATACACATGATACACAATGATATAATCAAGATATATGATGATATATAATGATATCTTGTATTGAAAATTCCCTTTTCTTGTATTGAAAACTACCCCAATCC
>PJAB01001956.1:0-11254 GCA_002887195.1 Chrysochromulina parva | reverse complement strand
CATGTCGCGGTGAACGACAGAGGTTATCTCTCAGCTGAGGTCGGCAACAGCCTCTAGGTTATCGTCATTGCTCGTGTGGAGAGGGGGGCGTGAGGGTGAGGGTCGGCTGTGCCAAACGCCGTCGTAGCGCTGGTGCGCGTGAGCCATGAGTCATGTGCACGCGCGCGAGCCATGCGATGTGCACGCTCACCAGCCGATTGACGTGCTGCAGCGCGAGCCGGAGCATGGTGAGCTCCTCGGTCCAGTCACGGTCCCAGTGGAGCATGCCCAGCTGAGGGTCAGCGAGCTGCACAAAGTCATACCCACCCTGCCATTCACCCTCGGACTCGTACTCGAGACCCTTGAAGACGCGGTTCTTGGCGAGGTGGAAGCGCCCGTTGAATGCGGTGAGCGATGCGTTGAGCCATGCTCTCAGCTCGGCCGCCGCGCCGCCGCCGTCGTCTTCGTCGTCGTGGATCGCATCGAGGGTTAGGGATGAGGCAAGAGAAAGCCGAGGCGTTTTGGCCGAGGCGGCGGCGAGGCCTCCACCACCAAAGGGCAGCAGCAGTCCCTCCTGCGCCAGGCAAGCGAGCAGGTCCGCCGCGTCCGAGCCACTCCAGTGCGTTTTGAGATTCTGCATGGCGTCATACGGCAGCCCTAGGGTGTGCGCGTACACGAACGAGTGGAAGCTCGCCCCGCGGCCGCTGCGCGCGCAGATTATCGAGTCGACCCACAGCCGGTAGGCGATCCACAGCTGCAGTGGCACGACCACCCGCCGCTCGGCCGCCTCGAGCACCCACTTCCGGCGCAGGGCGATGAGTGGGTCGATTTCGCCTGACTCGCGCCTTCCGCGCTTCCGGAAGGGCACATCCCCATCCGTTGCGCCCTCGTTGATCGCCGACAGCACCGTCGCGAGCGGCTTGTAGACACGAATCGACCGCCGCAGCAGCAGATCCTCCGTACCGCTGGAGGGAGACGCGGCGGCAACGGGGATTTTGGCTTCGTCGCCATCGCGCTGACCACCTCCGCCGTGTGGAGAGGCGGGTTGGTCAGGGCGAGCGAACCCGGCCGCAGGGGATCGGATTCGGCGTTTTAGCCGTTGCGCGCGCACCGTCACCGCCAGCACGAGCAGCGTGGCACCCGCGATGGCCACCAACCCACTGTCGCCGACGACTATTGGCATTGAAAAACGAGGAATCGCCACTGCGGCCGCGCCGGAGAATTCCTTGGTGATTGCGCATCATCAAGCATCGCGGCGCAACGTGTACCAAATCAAGACAAGTCAAGTTGACTTGACTTGACTTGACTTGACTTGACTTGACTTGACTTGATCAACAAGACTAATAACTGACATTCCAAGAAATTGGGACGAGTTGACATGTGCACTGATCCCTTGTGAGGTACCGATGTACACAGCCCGCGCCCCGCGGCACCCATCGAGGCTCGCGTTTGTCTACATTTCAGCTGTTATGCTGTTTACAAAGTTCAAGATAAAGTGATAAACAAGCGTACAAGCCCCTGCGTCGTCGCGAGTGTGAATCAAAAACTGTGATACTGAGTCGCGCTGAACGCGGCTCGCAGGGGATGAATTGGCTTTGATTGTGAACGCGCTTTTGTGTTTTGAGTTTGGTGGTTTGTGCCTGTTGGCGGGTGGTCCGGAGTCTTGGGTGTCGAATTTTAAACATTGGCTGTGAAAATGATCGCGCTGCTGCGCTGCGGGTCACTTCTGAGTGTCAAGCCGGACTGGGCAGTCAGTCGACCTCATTTCGTTGCGGCGGTTCGTCGCCGCTCGTCATGCCCGCCAGCGAGCACGAGGCGAACCTCGAACGGCTCAAGGCCAAAGTGAGCGCGGCCGACGACCTCGATGAGAAATTCTACTTTGTGCAGAGGGCCGCAGGCGACGCGCTCGCAGCCAACGCGCCGGGGCTCATCGCGCGGCTGCAGGAGGCGGGCGCCATCTCGGCAGCTGAGGCGGCAAGCCTCTTTGGTCGGCTGCTGAGCGCGGCGTCCGTGCCGCCGGAGGCAGCCGCTGCCGCACCGGCCGCCGCGCAGCCGCCAAGGCCGCAGCCCATGCCTGGCTTGCCACCGCCAGCGCAGGCACAGGAGCAGGTGCCGGATGCGCCGTTGCAGGCGCGGGTGCCCACTGCGTCGCCATCGGCGTTGAGCGCGCAAGCCATGTCGGTGCCCGTGCCCGGCAATGCGCCAGCGGCAGCGGCGGCGGCAGCGGCGGCGGCGGCGTCCGCAGAGGGTTCCGAGGCGGCGGCCCTCGAGGATCGAGAGGTGCTCGCGCGCGCGGTCCAGCTCGGGATGGATGTGCGCGCCGATCGCTCCTTATTATGGCTGGCGGCGGAGGCGCTCAAGGCACCACTGCCCGCCGGCTGGCAGGTGCGTCACGACGTGCTCGGCACACCTTACTACTTGGAGGAGGCAACGCAGCAGAGCCGGCGCGAGCCGCCGACGAACGAGTCGTACCGCGCGCGCTTCTTCGCGCTCAAGCGCGAGCGCGTGGGCTACCGCGAGCTCATGCTCTCTCGGGTGACCTCGACGCATCTGTGCGATGCGCTCGCGGCGCTCCCTGAAGCCGAGGCGCAACGTCTCGAGGCCCTCTTCGAGCAGCATGACCGCGACCAGGACGGCGTCGTCTCGTACGGCGAGTTTGCGCTACTCGCCGACGAGGCGGCTGTACGCCAGGGAGCGAAGCCCTTCCCGCCCGCCAAGCTGCGCTCTATCTTTGTGGCGGCGGACTTGAACGCGGACGGGGGCGTCGACTTTAACGAATTCTGCCGCGCGCAGATGAAGAGCACGTCCAAGCGGCGCTCCAGCTCACGTCGCTCGTCGCCCACGCCCTCGCTCACGGCCTCGCGGGCCGGCTCGCAGGCGGGGGACGACACGCCGCGCTCGTGGCCAAACGCGACGCCACGCCAGTGGCCCACGCCGCCGATGACGCCACGCGACCCCCTTGACTCACCCTCGACGATGTCCGTCGCGTCCACGCACTCGATGTACTCATACGCGGGCTCGCGGGCCGGCTCGCAGGCAGGCGACGACACGCCGCGCTCGCATTACGACGCCCATTACGACGCCCAAGCTCCCGACTCGCGCGGCAGCGGCGGCGGACGCGGCGACGCTTTCGCGGAGGTGCTGTCCGGCCTACTCGGACCGCTCGGGCCGCCCTCAGTCAGTCGCTCGAGCGCACCTTCCTTTTCGGGACGGTCGGGCGCGTCCGATGGACCGAGTGGCGGCTCAGATGACGTGTCCCCCGGCGGATGTGGCGGGTGCGGAGGCGGCGGGAGCGCCCTCTCGTTCGCCACGATGTGGCCAGTCCCGCTCCTCGCGGACAACAGCGGCGCCTCGTCCCAGTATGTGGGCAGCGCCTCACCGCCATACGTCAGCGGCGGCGGCGGCCGCGGGAGCGCGGGCGGCGGAAGCCTGCGCGACAGCCCGATGACAGCGACGCGGCCGACGCCGCCGCTGCCGCTGACGGCAACAATGGCGCTGCCGCCTTCGAGCCGGGCGGGCTCTGAGGCAGCGGGCTCGGGGGGCGAGGCGGCGGAGGCAGTGTGGGGGCGATTGAGGCTCGAGGGCGGCGGGAGTGACGCGGCGGGCGTGCCGCCCGTCTCGCTGCTGCGGGGCGCCGAGCACGTGATCGGCCGCTCGAAGGTGTGTAAGCTCGTCCTCCAATCGTCGCGCATCTCGGGCCAGCACGCGGCCTTCTTTGTCACTGCGGGCGCCTTGCTGCTCGAGGACCGATCGCGCTACGGCACCTTCCATAACGGGAACCTCATAGGCAAGGGAGGCTCGGTGCCGGTGCACCATGGTGATCGCATCTCGCTCCTCGCGCCCGCCCCCCCCGATGGGGTCCTCTTCCGCCTTGAGATCACCGACCCGCGCGCCCTCGATCGCGTCGTCGGCACCGGTACCGGGCGCGCCGGTGCCGCGCCGCCGAGCGCGCGTGCGGGCATGGAGACGTCGTTCCGAGGGCCGCCGCCCGCGGTGCGTGGAACAAGCCTGGAGGAGCCACCGATGAGCTGCCGCATGTCTTCGGCCGCCTCAGTCGCCGAGACCGAGGCGCCGACTGAGGTGGGGTGGCGGCAGCCATCCCTTGCGACGGCGCCGCCCGGCGCACCGCCCGCCTCTCAGTACGTGGTCACGCCGGCGGCTTCTTGTTTGACCACGCGGCCCATGACCGCGCCTCCGCCGCTGCTGCAGCCACCCTCGGCCGCCGCCATCGCGGCCGCGGCCGCGGCGATGCCGCCGACGCCCATACCCCCTCGTCTGCCGCCCGCGGGACCACCGCCTGGTTGCGCCTGGGGCCACGCGCCACCGCTGCCGCAACGGATGGCGTCGCCGATGGGGCCGCCGATGGCGCCACTGATGGCCCCGCCGATGGCGCCAGCCCACATGGGAATGGGATGTGCGCCCCTCTCGTTTGCCATCAACCTGACCGCCGCTGCCACCCGCTTACCGCCGCCGTCCGCGACGGCCACGTCCGCCTACGCCGACGCCTCGCAGATCGGGTATGCGGGCTCGTATGCGGGCTTGAGGCACGAGGGCGCTGGCGCCGTGTTGGGCGCCGAGGCGGACCGTGGCAGCAGCGGTGACGGCTACGGTTACATGGCTGGCGGTTACACGGAGCACTCGCACGGCGGCGTGTCTACCGGTATCGGAGCGCCCAATGCAACGCGAGACCTCTCACGGGACGAGCCGTTTTTGCAGATCCAGCGTCTGCAGGTGGAGGCGATCGCGGAGGCAGCGGCGAGCGAGCGAGAGAGCGCCTCCAAACGCTCCTCCAACCCGGTGTCGCGCCTGATGCGCTCGATGAGCTTCAAGCTCGGTCGCTCACCCGCCAAGTCGCCGCGCGCCAAAGGGCTTGACGCGGCGCGCTCGCCCCGCAGCCTCGCCTCCTCCACCCCGGGTTCACCCGACGCGTCCCCGCGCTCCAACGCATCCCACCCGGCGAGCCCACGCCTCCCCAGCCCACGCCTCTCCAGCAGCCGCATGATCCAGGACCTGGACTCCGTACCGACCGCGGCCGTGCCGACCACCGGGGCGACCATCGGGCCGACCATCGGGGCGGCCATCTTGCCGACCATGGGGACGATGCGGCAGCCCATTTGGGATCGCGCCGCCGCGGGCACCCTCGTCACCCTCCCGCCCGAGCTCCTCGGGAGCTCACCCGTCGGGAGTCTACCCGTCGGGAGCTCACCCGTCGGCGCGGGCGAGGCTGGCGGCGCCGGCAGCAGCGGCAGCGCTGGCGAAGGCGCGGAGGGGTTCGACGCCGCGTACGAGCGAGCCGCGGACGTAGCCACCCTGAGCCTGATGGATCGCGCCACCGCGCGCGGCGAAAAGTTTCGGCCGAACGTCACGCGTGCGGACTTTGTGACGGCGGTGCACCTGATGGCGACGCAACTAGGGCTGGCTCTCGAGCCGCCCCAGATTGAGCAGCTCTTTGACGCCGTCTCCGCGGGCGGTAGGACCGTCCAGTTCGACGACTTTGTCGAGGCGCCTTCGACGCGCTACTACCTGCTCCAGCTCGGCCGTGTCGAGCAGGACGGCGCGCCTGGCCGCAGGGCCAAGGGCGTCGAGCCGCACCTCGAGGCGTGAGAGCCGGCGCGCGCCAAGCGCCGCCTCGCGCCCACTGTCACACGTATCCAGGTACCAGCGTACGCTCACTATGAGTTCAGTCTTCCAGTAAAGATTTCGTGCATCCTTGACGCTTGAGCGTTGAGGTTCCGATTCGCACACTCGGCTTCACATCAACCTGTGTGAACCTCTACACAAGCGACTTTCAGACTTTCACAGGTGACACTGGTGCAACTCTGACACAGTCACGATGACACACTGACATTATTTCCGACGACGACTACCTCAACGAACTCAAAATCTATTCTCCTGGAGGCCCACGCCCCTACTCAACACCTAATGCTGGGCGCCCTTCCATAGATTCCCATGGATTCCCTTGGATTCGAAGCGACTCGTTTTCACAGATGCGCAGCTGTCTCCCCGCGCTTTGTAAAATGTAAATGCTGGCGCGGCCGCCGCTCGTGGCTCGCTGCCGGCACGTTTATACGTGTAGTGATTTGCACGTGGAGCATTCCGCAAATCGTGCGTGGATTGATGCTCTCGATCCCGAGGTGTACGGCCGCGACGTGCTCCTCGTCGCGGGCGATGTTGCCGACCGTTTGGCAACATTTAAGGATGCGATGCGGCGGATGGTTGAGGCTTTTCAGCTGGTCTTCTACGTGCCAGGAAATCACGAGTTGTGGCTGCTGCGCGACGGGTCCGAGGGCAGCTCCTCGCTCGAGAAGCTTGAACGGCTCGAGCAAGTTTGCCGCTCGCTGGGCGTCATCACCTCGCCCCAACGTGTGCAGCTCGAGGCTGGCGCCGTGCACGTGTGCCCGCTCGTCTCCTTTCACCACACGAGCTTCGACAGCGAGCCCGACATTTCGACGCTGCGTCTCCCCTCCGTTCAGCGAGCCATGGCCGACTGGCGCGCGTGCCGCTTCCCGCCGAGCCTCGAGTGCGGCTCCGAGCAGCTCGCGGAACACATCGACAGGCTCAATGTGCTGATGCTGCGCGCGTCGGCGCGACAGGCGGAGGCGCACCCGGCGCTGTTGCCTTGGCGCCGCTACCCTGGAAAGGAGCGCGCGCGCGATGAGCCGCTCGTCACCTTTTCGCACTTCCTGCCCCGCATCGAGCTCTGCCCTGAGAAGCGCTATCTGCGCTACCCAGATTTGATGAAAGCCGTGGGCTCAGTGAGTCTGGGACGACGCGTGCACGCGCTCAGGCCGGATGTGCATGTGTTCGGGCACACGCACTTTGGGTGGGACGCCATCCTCGCCGACGACGGCATCCGGTACGTCCAGGCAGCCCTCGCCACCCCCGACGAGCGGCGCTACCGTATGGGGTCGCTCGCCATCGGTGAGATTGACCGCGGGCCGCTGCAACTCTTTGACGGCGAGGCGCACGCCTTTTGCGCCGCGCGGCGAGCCGCGTGGTCGTCGCACTATGAGCGCAATCCGCGCACGCCGCAGGACACGCGCCCGGCGCCGTGGGTGCTCGATTACTACCTTCGCAAGGCGCCGTCGAGGGTGATCCTCCCGGAGGCCTCGTCAGTGAGTGGGTCGGTTCCGCGAGATGAGGGCGGCGCACTGGCTCCACGGCCGGACATTGAGCCCTGATGTCGTGTACGAGTACGAATTAAGGGGTGAGATCGGGACAGGTGCGTTTGGTGACTTGACTTGACTTGTGTTGAACGCTTCCACCAAAAGCGACAAGTCTTGAGAGACGACTGACGCGGTGTGCGTAGCGTAGCGCCCCGACTGGCATGTCCGAGGTGGGGCCGAGCAGCCGGCCGCCCAAGGCCAACGAGCTCTATGCGGCGGCGCGCGTGATCGGCAACAAGTGCTTCGACGAGAATCTCGAGTTCATGAAGTGCAAGGAGACCAAGGGCGGCGAGCCATCAGCGTGCGCGGCGGAGGGGCAGGAGGTGCATAAGTGCGTGTACGGGCTGTACAAGGAGATCAGCGCCAAGGCGGGGGCAGAGTTCAAGGCCTATGCGAGCTGCCTGGACGGCGCCGACCTGCGCGTCGCCATGTGCAAGAAGACGCAGTCTGCCTTCGAGACGGCCTTCTATTCGTGAGGCCTTGGTGGCTAGAGTGGTCTTTGCCTCGCGCGCATGCAACGTGGGCAAGGGCTCAGCGACTCGCCCCGCGCGCATGCGCGCACGCACGGGTCTCGCGCGCGTGCTAGTCCGCAAGAGGGCGCGCACGGGGCGCGCGCGAGCTGCGGCTCACATGCCATGTATTGAGAGAGCTCACTGACCCACAGCGGAGAGACTGGAAAGAAATGAGATCATTGTCTTTTATGAAAACTAGGTGGGATGGCGCTCACGGCCTACGCCTGCATGCTTCCAGAGCCCCGTAAACGTGGAGACGCGTTTTGATCCCGGCTCCGCCGCACGCCCGCGGACGCCCCGCACCGCGCACGCGCTTTTAAGCGGCGCCGGGCGGGTAACGGAGCTTTAAGCGTGCCGCCCCGGCACACCCGTCAAACCAAATCGAGCTGAGCTCGCCGTGTGACGCGCAACGCTGCGACGACGCGGCTTTTCAGTAAACGCCGATAGCGTTACACACAGAGCCTCATTCGATGATATCGACGAATTCGTCGGCCGACGCCGTCGCCGCGCGGCCGCCCGAGGAGGCACCCTTTTCTCGCTCAGCTGCGAGTATGCGCGCCGCCTCGCTCGCGCTCACCTCCCCCGCCCCCGAGCTTGTGCCAGAGGCCGCAGGCACGTCGGCGCCCGGGGCCGGCGCAGCGGCGCGGCTGGATCTACACTGCGCGAGCACCTCGTCGGCACTGATGGTGACGCGCTTGGCGGCGGCCCGCTTGGTGGCGCCCGCCACGGCGCCCGCCCGGCTCGAGGTGGGTGGTGACGTGGCCGTGGGGGAGTCGTCGCGCTCATAGGTCGAGTCGTACGGAACAGGGAGATTCGGTGATGGAGCACCCTCGTCCGTACCTCGGCCGCCGCCAGCCTCGTCCTCGTCCTCCTCGTCGCCGCGATCACGCGCCGCATCCCACTCCTCGCGGTCGCGGCGACTCATCTCAAACCCCTGGAGCTGCCCCTCGGCGCGCTGCATCTCTTGCTCGCGGTCCGAGAGCGGCCGGTAGCGCTGCGTCAGCCGCGCGAACCACGCATCGCCCTGCCCGGCATGGCGCGGGGCCGCGCGGCTGCGAGCGCTCATCACAGCGCGGCTGCTGCGCCCATCGCCGGATACACCGTCGGCCTCATGCGCGTTGCCGTGGGCGCTCGCGTTGAAGGGCGGCACCACCACGGCGAGTGCCTCCACGGCGGCGGTAGCGCGTGCGGAGGGCGGTGCTGCTGGCTTGTGGCCTTGCGCAAGGCGCACGAGGTGGATGATGGCGTAGAGGAGGAGGCAGACGAGGAAGAGGGAGAGGGCGGCGAGCCACCCACGCGCCGGCGTGAGCACGAGCAGCAGCAGCGCACACAGCGCCGGCAGCGCTAGCAGCGGCGCGGGCAGCGTATAGCTCGGCCGAAGCCGGTGTGGGTGCGTGCGCCGCAGCCGGAGGACGGTCGCGCACTGCACGATGACGTTGACCGCGTAGAAGAACATGGTGATCTCGAGCAGGGCCTCGAGGTGGAGGAGCGTCGTGGCGAGCGCGATGAGCGCGCTATTGAGCGCGATCGCGAGGTAGGGGGTGCCGAGGCTGGGGTGCAGCCGTGCGAGCGGTCCGGGGAGCATGCGCAGCTGAGCCATCGCGACGAGCGCGCGCGACGTGGTGCACATGAGGGTGCACAGCACGCCCACCTCGGCGGTGACGGAGGTGGCGAGCAGAATGTACTGGAGGAGGGGCCCGCCCACTTGCTTGGCCACGATCTCGAACTGTCCCTCGCCCCACTCGGGCCAGCTCGAGGGCGGCACGGCCGCGGTGCATGCGGCAAGCGGCAGAGCGTACGTGACCGTCGTGAGCACGAGGGCGGCGGTCAGGGCGCGCGGGAAGGTACGCGGAGCGTCCGAGACCTCGGAGGCGACCATGCCCGCCGAGTCGTACCTGTGTGAAGGGGGCGGAGCGCCGTAGTGAGCACTTGCCTGCCAAAGGAGGCGACCATGCCGGCCGAGACGTACCCGCAATTGTTCCACATCACGAGGGCGAGAAGGAAGTGCCACTGCGCCGCCGTCGTGGGCGGCTCCTGCAGCGAAGGTGTGAACGGCGCAAGCGGCGCTGTGTGGGGCGCGGCGTACGACGCGAGCACGAGGGCGAGCAGCGGCGGCGAGACGAGGAACATGAACGCGACCATGCCGATGCCCACGACACTCGTACCCAGCACGTTGACACCCGCCGCGAGCGCTACCACCGCCAGCCGCAGGCACGAGCCGATCACGTCGGGTGCGAGCTCGCGCCACCAGCTCGCGCCGTGCGCGCCGTGCGGCTCTGGCGGCAGCAGCGGGTACAGCGCGCGCTCGACGTATTGCGCGAGCAGGAGCGGGTACAGCGCGCAGTCGAAGACATTGCACAACAGGTTCACCATCCCGTTCAGCAGCGCCAGCGCTGGTCCGAAGGCGTTGTGCACCCACACGATGTAGCCGCCGCTGTGCGGCATCGCCACCGAGCTGCAAGAGGGGGGCGGAGGGGGGGGAGGTGGGAGAGAGAGAGCACAGGCCAAGAGCGTGGGTGCGTGAGCGGTGGTGGGGCTACGGAGGAGAGCAGGCTTGGCGTTCAGGCCCGGCACGCGCACAGTTCCGAGACCACCAGGACCATCGGCAATGACCAGACAAGCGTGACGCCGAGAAGCGTGCCGATGGCGAGCAGCGGGCCGCCTGCCGAGACGGCCTCCTCAATGCCGTAGGCGGAGCCGCACACGGCAAAGAAGGTGATCGCCGTCAGCTGCAGCGGTCCAAGCAGGCGCGGAGGTGGCAGGAGGGCATAATCGTCCTCGCCCGTGCCATCATCCGCGATGAACGGGGTCGACAACGTGTTGAGGCGCTTCGAGAGGCGCGAGAACAGAGGGAGTGACGCACCGAGCTGCGCGGCTGCTGACATGACCGCGGAAGGACGGCAGAGCCGAGGTCCGTGAAGTCCCAAGTTCCTTTCACAAGGCACTTGACACGTGCTAGAGGGTCCGCGACGCCATATCGATCGAGCGACGCCGTGAGAGAAAGATGGCGACGATCTCGCGAGCGCCACAACCCCCGGACGACCCCATCGGGGGGAGTGTGAATTACCTCACTGGAATGTCCACGAGATCGACAGAGATAACACAGCAATACAAGTGGAACACTGCGAGTGTATGGCTCACAAAAGCATCATTCAGCGCGCGCTGAACAACTGTTGGAGAGCTCGGATATACACGGAAACGAGTCTCATGACGCACAAAACGCCACGAGACACCAACCACGAGTCTCATGGCGCACAATGGCATCGTTCAGCGCGCGCTGCACAAAACTGTTGGACAGCTGAGACACACATAGCAACAGCACACGCACAACCCGTGTCGTCGGGGGATCCTTCACATCTTGTTCTAGTCTTGCCTTGTGTTGCCTTGGAGCACAAACTTTCCCCATTCGGAGCAACTTTTTGCGCGCACCAGGTCAGGCGTCAAAGAGTCAGCGATTGGACGATCGCCATGGCTGCGCCGCGCTGATTTTGAGTTGTTGAGGCCGCCTCAACGACTCCTCGGCGCTGATTTTGAGTTGTTGAGGCCGCCTCAGCGAGTCCCCCGCGCGCTGATTTTGAGTTGTTGAGGCCGCCTCAA
>PJAB01001955.1:0-11258 GCA_002887195.1 Chrysochromulina parva | reverse complement strand
TTCCAGTTTCCGAGTTTCCGAGTTTCCGAGGCCCCCTCTTCGGTCCAAGGCAGATGGAATCCCAAATTCCAGATTCCGAGTTTCCGAGTTTCCGAGGACCCCAAGGAGGACCCCTCTTGGCACTTGGGTCGCAGGACGCAGCAAGAGGGACCCACAAATTCCCAGATCCAAGTTTCCGAGTGCTAATACCTAGTGCTCACCAACGTAGGGAGCACAGATTCCAGAATACAGAGCGCAGTTTCTATTTCCGCTCCTGTACTTTCGTGTAGCCGGAAAAGCAAAAAGCGCAAACGGGCAGCCCGGACGACACGCCCGAACAAGGCAGTAGATCCGGAAGATCTCTCTCATGAGTCCTCTGTGAGACTTCTCTCTCAAGTTCTCAGTCAGTCTTCTCTCTCAGTCTCGGTCTCAGAGCTGCCACTGTCCTCATCACTCCCTCAAGTTGGCGTGCTCATCACTCAATTGGCGTTCTCATCAATCAATTGGCGTGGGCGCCATAGTAGGCACCTCGGGGGCGCTGAGCCCGCGTGCGGCGCCGCACGCGACGAGCCGTTGGCCGAGCTGCACCCTCACGATGGGCGTCGCGGCCGAGACGCTCGTCACGGCGCCCGCAGGCAGCCCGAGTGCCTTCTCGATGCGGGGCACAGCGCGCCCGAGCGAATGGCCCATGAAGACGAGGGAGGCGGGGCCCGCACACTGCGCAAGCGGATCGAGTGTGAGACGGCCCGCTGTGGTGAGCACTTGCATGCAAGGCAGGTCATCAGTGGCAATCAGCGTACCTGCGCAAGCGGCTCGAGCGTGAGACGACCCGCCACACCGTTAAAGAGCCACCAAGTGTCGCCTAGCTGGGTGCGAAGCGCCGCCGTGGGCGCAGGCAGCCCCTGACGCGCCGCCTCAGCCTCCGCCTCGACGAGGGAGAAAGGCACAATGCCCTTCGTCCTGTAAAGCTCATCCGGGGGTGCGACCTTGAGGAGGGCCTCGAGGGCGGCCCGGCTTGTGCTCCATCCCGGAGGGACCCCACGCGGCAGTACGTGATGGCACTCGGCCTCAGCGTCCATGTGGGTGGCCTCGTCCGCTGTCGCCGCGCGCAGCACGCCGCCGCCGCCGCCTCCCTCGCCTTCGCCCTCGCCCCGGCTGCTGCGCCAGAGGGCGGCGTCGAGTCCAAAGACGATCGCTGGGTCAACGACCGCCGTGGATCCCACGGTTCGCACCTTGGGAGCGTCAGGCACGAGCTCATGTAAGTCGTCGAGCACGCGCTCGATCATCTCCTCGCCCGCGAGCTCGACCTTGTTGAGCAGCAGCAGGTCGGTGCACTTGGCCTGCAGCTTTGCCGTGCGTGAGAAGTTCGTGATCCGTGCAAAGTTCGCGCAGTCGACCACGGTGACCACCCCGTCGACCCTCACGATCTCGCTCACCTTTTCAATCTCCCATACCAGAGGCCCTGGCATGGCCGAGCCGCTCGCTTCGACGAGGATGCGGTGCGGGCCGAGCTCGTGGAGCGCCTTGAGCGCGTCTGCCAGCTCGCCCACCCGGGTGCAGCACAGGCATCCGTTCACAATCTCCTTGACCGCCACCCGATCGTCCCGAGCCACCATGCTGTCGACGCCCGCGTCGCCGTACTCATTCTTCAACCAGGCGCACGTGTAGCCGGCGGGCAGCCCGCGGAGCAGTGAGCGGATGACGGTCGTCTTGCCCGCACCCAGGCACCCGGTGAGCACCGTCACGGGCACGATCGACGGCGGCTCGCACGCCGCGAGCGCCTTGAGCACAAGCAGTGGCGACTGCGGCGCGAGGGCCTCGCGCAGCAGCTCGAGCTTGGCACCGAGCGAGTCGCGCAGCGGAAGTTCCGAGGCGGCGAGACGCGCACGCAACAGGTCCACCTCCGCGATGCTCAGCTGCACGCTTGTCACCGTGCTGCCGAGCGCTGCCTCGTGCTTGTCGCGCCCGAAGTTGGTGCCTGCCGTCGTGGCCAGCGACTTGCCCTCAAGCCGGTCGCGCGCGGAGGAGACAGTTGCGTCGGTGGCACAGTCGCTGTCGCCACACGGGGCCAGCGGGACGAGCTTCAGCAATCGCTCGCGCTCGATGGGCGCGAGCGAGATGGCGGCGCGTCGAACGGAGCCGTCCATCACACGAATCTCCATGAATCTCCCCTCTAGACGAATGTGAATGGAGGCTCACACCCCCCGGAAAGGAGTGATCACGAGCCTTGAAAGGCCAAACCGACGCGAGATCAATCGCCTCCATTGAGGGTGACTATACTACCGAGGGAGGGGGACGAGCTCCCCCTGTTCCAGTGAAGGGAACTCCGTTGAAAACTCCGCCGCGCGAATCGCTGTGAGCCAGCCAAAGTGGGTTATTTGAACGTGCACGCCTCGAGATCACCGCGAGATTGGATCTTCCTTCGCGAAGTTGCCCCACCTTCGAGTATCCGTGCACATCATGGTGAACCGCGCGGCGCTGATTGTAATCGACGGCTGGGGCGAACGCGATGAGGAGTACGGCAACGCCATCAAGCAGGCAGCCACACCCGTCATGGACTCCTTGAGGGCGGAGGCCAACTTTGCCGTCGTCGAGGCCTCGAGCCTCGCGGTCGGACTGCCCGAGGACACCATGGGCAACTCGGAGGTGGGCCACCTGACCATCGGCGCGGGCGCAGTGGACTACCAGGACCTCGTGCGCATCAACCTGGCTGTCAAGAATGGTTCGATTGCCGAGATGAAATCGCTGGTTGACGCCTTTGCCTGCGCCAAGGCGGGCACTGGCCGTCTGCACCTGTTCGGGCTGCTGAGCGACGGCGGCGTGCACAGCCATCAGGAACACCTGTACTGTCTGGTGGCGGCGGCCAAGGCGGCAGGCGTCCCGCGCACGCTGCTGCACGTGTGCATGGACGGTCGTGACACGCCGCCCAAGTCGGGCGCGAGCTACATGGAGGCACTCGAGAAGAAGCTTGCCGAGCTCGGGTACGGCGAGATCTCGACGATCTCGGGCCGGTACTACGCGATGGACCGCGACAAGCGGTGGGAGCGCGTGCAGGAGGCGTTTGAAGTCATGTGCCGCGCGCCAGGGGAGTGCGAGACTGTCGCGGCTGGCGGCGTCAAGGCGGTGGTCGAGGCGAGCTATGCTCTGCCCGAGCCGATCACAGATGAGTTCATCAAGCCAACGGGGCTTCTGAGCGACGGCGGCCTCGCAGACGGCGACGTCTTCTTCTCGTTCAACTTCCGCTCCGACCGCGCGCGTGAGATGTTCGAGTGCCTCTCGGTCGCGCCCAAGTTTGAGACGGCCAAGGCTCGTAAGCTCGCGATGTGCCTCCAGATGACGCAGTACTCATCGGCCTTTGAGTCGCCGATCGTCTTCCCGCCGCAGCAGCTGACCAACGGGCTGTCCGAGACGATTTCCAAGCAGGGCCTCACCCAGTTCCACGTCGCCGAGACTGAAAAGTACGCGCACGTCACCTTCTTCTTCAACGGCGGCAAGGAGGAGGCTTTCGAAGGCGAGGTGCGCGAGCTCAATGCGCGAGCTAATGACTCGCCCACTGATGGCCACTGATGGCCACTGATGGCCGCTGATGACCTCTTGATTGCCTCCCTCACCAGGTGCGCGAGCTCAAGGACTCGCCCAAAGTCGCGACGTACGATCTGGAGCCGAAGATGGCGGCCGAGCCGGTGGCGGACGCGATGGTGCGCGAGATCGAGGCAGGCACGCACGCGCTCCTCGTCTGCAACCTGGCGCCGCCCGATATGGTGGGGCACACCGGCATGATGGACAAGACGATGGAGGCCGTCTCGCACACCGACATGTGCATCGGCAAAGTGGTCGAGGCATGCAAGAAGGCGGGCGTTGGCCTCTTCATTGTGGCTGATCACGGCAACAGTGAGATGATGCTCACTCCGGAGGGGAAGCCCATCACGTCCCACTCGACCTCGGCCGTCCCGTTCATCGCGATGCTCCCGGCCGACTCACCCCTCAAGTTCTCGCGCAAGGAGGGTGGCGTCGCTGACGTAGCCCCGTCAATGCTCATGTGGATGGGCATCGAGATCCCAAAGGAGATGACGGGAAAGTCCTTCTTCTGACTGCATACGCACCGGGCCACCCGCCCATGAGCGAGGCGAGTACACTCCTTACGAATGTGCGGCCTTGGAGGCGACGGTTGGGCGGGCGAAGACGAAGCCGAGGAAGGAAATGCGTGCTGGTTGTGCATAATATGGGGGGGAATCCATTGTGTGATTGTGCGGGGAGGGGGAGGGGGAGGGGGAGGGGGAGGGTCGGTTTTTGGGAGGTGGTGGGCGTGTTGGCCTGAAGATGGACCCGTGTGCGTGTCCTGTCGCAGCGTGTGGCCTAGTGTTCCCCGGCGTGTGCTTCCTTGGTGATGGTATTCCGTGCAATGTCTTTGTCACACTACTGGTCACTGCCACACACGACAGTTGTGCGTCCGGTGGGGGATGCACTAGTTGAAGTTGTGCGGCGGGGCGCTTGTCCCCCTTGTGCAGTCGCATGGATCATTACCGATACCGTTAACCGTACGCGCGGCGGGTTGCTTCGTGCGGACCCAAGTCGCACGTGCGGACCGCGGGTTCCGGCGTTTCCTGACGGTTTAGGGTTTACGCATTTCGGCGTCGGCAGCAATTCCAATTGGCGTCGGGGGTGCCGGGTGCGTAAACCCAGCGACCTGTGCTAACGTGACTGGCACTGGGTGCGTCCTGCGTCGACACGCACCCGCTGGTGAACACACAGCACACACAGCGCTCGTCTTAACGCACCTACGTCGCGTCAACGCTGCCCTGGGCGGGTGCATAAACCCGCCCTGTGCGTACAAACGCATCTTCCTGCGTGTACACACCCTACGCTGCGTACTCGCCGATAACCAATAACGAACCTGCAGACCCTAGTAGCTTTGGTGCCGGCGAGGAGCTTAGAGCTAGACGCTGGAGGGTTGTATGCAGCAGAGACCTCGCGGGCTGGAATTTCGTGAACCATTCGGCAGTGCACATCCTCCGGAGCTCTGCACGCTCTCTCTCTAGCGCAGCTATGAGCTCGCCTGTAGCATGTAAGAGCTCACGAGATCCCGTGTGCAACACACGTTGGCTCGTGTCCACGCCGGAGGCGAGATGCCTACCGAGACAGATGTCGTAACCCCACCCTTTGCCATTGGGCATCAGATCCAGCAGCTTCGAGAATGTCAGCCATGCCAGTGGAGTGAGCAGGGCCACATAGATTTCCACGAACTGGTCACGAGGCAGCATGGACAACTTGGCTTGAGAAGCACCAGCATCAGTTTCGTTTCGCCCATTAGCGTCCGTTGCGTCTTGCATCCATGGATGAGTTGCGCCCCGCACGGTCGGCGAAGCCACATCGAGACGGTGCTGCGACGCAAACGTCTGCAGACGCGGCACGTCGAGGTCAAGAACGTCGATGTCGTCCAACATGAGCAGCTTTGTACCACAGCCGTACCTGGAGATCTGTCCTAGGCTCTTGTGGAGGATCTGCCCCCAGAAGGTGTTGTAGTGACGGATGACGTCGCACCTTTCCGGAAAATCGGTGCGCTGCGAGTGCGTGAGCATGACGCACTTCCACTCGGGCCCAAACTTCTTCAGGTTCCGAGCGTGCAAGGTGATATTCGTGCGGTTGCTCACGCTCACCACGATCAGGAGCGAGCAGCTCTGCGAGGTCGTGTTCTCTGTCGGAGGCACAAACGGCTGCAAGCGGAAGAAGCCAATACAGTTTGAGATCGCGCCCATCACCTGCTGGCTGGACTCCTCGGATCCATCGCCAATCTTGCGTGCAAACATCTTGCCTTGTCGGCGCGCGAAGCCACACGCCGCCGCCGCCGCCTCTCTGCTTACGTACGCGCAAGGGCTCCCGTTCGATTTCGAATTGTCGACGATGGAGCAGTGCCATGACGGAGCCTTACGATTCCACGAGACGTACGTCAGCCCACCCAAGACACTCGCTCTTGGCCCATCTGGTCGGTGTATCAACTCCCACCCGAGCACGACCTCATCGGGCGCTGAGTGCACCATCCAATCCTGACCACCAATCTCGACGCGAATGTCCTGCGCGCCATTCGAGAAGCGCGGCAGCCAATACTGCTTGAGCATGCTCTCGTGCTCTGGCGTGCCTGCGATCTGCCTTGCATGCTCTGCCCACAGCGTCACCCACTGCGAGTGCTTGGCTGGGTATTGGGGCATGTGCTGGACGCGGCTTACCCTCGGATGGGCCGCGAGCTCGCGATGCACCGTCGGGCAGGCGACGATGGGCACGTCCCGCTCGGACGCGATGTGCACCCAGCTGGGCTGGCAGCCGTTGGGCGCAACCACCCGGTCCAGCGTGCGGTAGATGTGCAGCATCATAGCCACCATTATCCACGAGAAGCGCGGTGTGCCTTGAATCGTCTCGTTGGGAGGCAGCACATAGCCGTTGAACTCGGCGGTCAGGCGGCGTATCATATCGTGCTTGGTGAGGTCCTGAGCGTGGAAGATGGGCACTGCCGGACACCCGCCGACGTCCAGGCCACGCACCCCTCTGGCGCCAGCCGCACAACTATGAAAATACTTCTCCCACAGATGCCACAGTGGCAGCTCGCCACGAGTCAAGAAGCCATAAGCTACTGTGCGAAACCGTCTTTCCGCCGAGCATGGCGGCCTCGGCGAACTGTGCGGGAAGCGACTCATCGATCGACGGAACGCGCCGCGAATCTCTCTCGTGACTCATCTCACGAGCGGCAGCCTCCATTCAGAATACACAGTGACCACAGGTGCCGTAGCACCGGTTGACGCGTCTGTCGTGTTAACGTTCACACAACACGTAAGCAGCACAGCTGTGAAGACAATACAATACAATGCAGGCCAGGCCTAACATGAGACACATTCACGCTCGGGCTCCACGATGGATAATGGATAGATGCATGTACTGTACTGTTGGGGCACAGCCGATTTCCTTTTTCGGGAAAACGTGTTTTCTATGCTCCTTGGGCGGCAGCTGCTTTGAGTGCTTTGGCGCGGTCTGCATCTGCTATGCCGCGTTCGAAGCGCCGTACGGCCCATGCCATGGCCGGAGGTTCTTCAAATACACTAGTCGGGAGTTCGCCGACGGCGGCCGACGTTCTCGTTGCAAAGTGCTCCCGGGCGGAGCTCGAAAAGCTCATTCTCACGTCCATCCGGAGCCAGGAGGCTGTGGCTCTGGCGGATGTCGAGGCCGCGATCGAGGCTGCGGCGGCAGCGCTACAGCCCAAGGCGCCTGTGTTAGATGACGTCAGCATGCAGGGCGCCGGGCTCCTTTCCTTGATCTGCACGGACGTGATCTCGTGCATCATGCAGGACTTGCCTCTGCAGACCAAGCTTACCTTTGCCATTGAGGTGTGCAAGGGCCTGCGGGCTCTTCGCCAGGTTGAGGCGCTGTGGACGCGGATCTTGACCGTGGAGCGCGAACACGACTACTACCAGGAGGTTTCCTGGATCAACGGCAAAGGCTTGCAGCGCCTGACCGCGTGGCTGCCAAACGGCGGCGCCGCCGTGGCCGAAGTGGCCATACACGTGTCCAAGGGTTGGTCGCCGGACCACATCAACTTTGTGCTCCGACGGTTTGGGCACGTACGAAACTTGCGGCTGACCGGCCAGGCCATGGTCAAGACGATGCTCACGGACATGTCTACGATGCCTCGGCCTCGTCTGCGCCAGCTCACGATGGATTGGGGCACGGTTGGAGTGCGCACTGTGCTGAGCGTCCTGAAGCAATGCCCCAACCTCGAGAGCCTTGCGTCACAAAAGCTCGACATCACAATGCTCGAGGGTCTCGCAATGCAGATGCGTGAGGCGCGGGGCGGAGGCACGCCACTTCTTTCAGAGTTACGAGAGAAGTCTCTCTATGGCGCCTTGGGCGTCTTCGGGTTCTGTGCGCTCGGGAGCCTCTTTCCCGAGCTGACTAAACTATCGATCTACTCGCTCAACATGCAAGGACCCAACCCGCTGCTACCGCCCATGCCGCTCTGCCTCCCGAACCTGCGCAACCTCCACGTGCACAATCTCTGCTCGTCGTATCACCCCGCCTCGTACTCACCCCACCTCTCGTCGCAGAGCCTCGGCCGCCTCCTCCAGCTGCTCGTACAACGGTGCCCGCGCCTCGAGTCTCTTTGCCTCGGGCACGGGCGCAAATACATCGCACGATCCGAAGAGATGCCGCCCTTCCCTCACCTGGGCACGGCCCTGAGCGCTTGCCCCGTGTCGCTGCCAGAGAGCCTCGTCCTACTCCACCTGTCCGATATGCTCGTCGATCCGGAGAGCGTTGCCGGCCTCTCCCTGCCTCGCCTCGTCTTCCTTCGTCTCGTCAACTGTGGCCCCGACGCACGCGCCGCCGCCGACACTCTCGCCTTGCACTGCCCAACGCTCACGCGCGATGGATGCTGCATCCGCGCGGAGTTCGAAACCCCGAAGCTCCCGAGCGATGCGGCGCGCCTGTGGGCGAGGCATGCGCGCTACCCCAACAAGGACCTCGCGGGCCTCTCGCTCGACGGCGTGCTCAATGTGCTCGAGTGCGGGCCGACAGCAAATGGGTAGCGAAATAGGCCCTTCCATTCGATCACGCGGCACTCATGCACAAGTCTAATTTGAGGATGCACGCGGGGCACGCGCAAGCGCCCGCGGGCGCAGCTCCACGCGCGTGCATGCGGATGCGCGGGCGCCGGGGGCAGCGCCACCGCCAGCGGCACCAGGAGTAGGCAGTGCAGCGAACACGGCCACAGTACATTGCCAGTTGTTCTACTGTGCGACGGTTGTACAAATACTTTACGTGCACATACAGTACCGTACGTATACCAGGTAAAGTCTAGGATCACTTCGGCGCCATGTTCGGCGCGCTCAGAACTCGACAACAATGACCGGCGACGCTTGCACCGCGACCGGTGACGCTTGCACCGGCGTCGCTTGCACACGCCTTTCACGCTCGCGGGCAGCTCGCAGGAAGGCTTCCGCCGGTACGCCTCCGCCGGAATGACTCCGCCGGTAGGCCTCCGCCGCTTCTGCAGCGGCCTTCTCTGCAGCGGCCTTCTCCGCAGCGGCCTTCTCCGCAGCAGCTTGCTCCATTGGGCTCCGCATGCGCAAAGCTATGGGCCGCAAAGAGATCTTCTCCTCCCACCAACTGAGCCATGCGGTCCAGCCTCGAGACAGATCCTTCTTCATGATGCGCCGAGCAAACATATCGGCCAAGTGTTGCACACGATGCTCCTTCTCCCTCTCTTCCCTTTGACGAATCGCGGCGAGGAAGTCGTTACTATGCTCTTCAGTTGGCTTCGGAGTGAGCGCGGCTGCAACGGCCTTGGCCGCTCTCTTGCCAAGGGTCACCAGTGATCGCTGCACAGTCGTACTGACGCGTCCAGCCGGCGGATCGCTGCATGCATCCGCCTCTGGAGGGTTGCCTAAAACGGGCTTGGCCTTTGGCGGCGCCGCTTCCCGCACCCGCCTGTCACGCTCAACCCGCTCATACAGCTCGAGTGCCGCTTTCGTCGGTGAGGAAGATGTCGATTCCTCGCGCTGCTTGCGCGTCGCCTCGGCCGCCTTCGCCGCCTCCTTCTCCTTCATTCGCTGCTGCACGAGCTTCGGGCTGTATGCGGCCGCGGCCGCCGCCGCCTTCTCGGCCGCCGCCACCTTCTCGGCCGCCGCCTTCTCGGCCGCCGCCACCTTCTCGGCCGCCGCCTTCTCGGCCGCCTCCTTCTCGGCCGCCGCCGCCTTCTCGGCCGCCGCCGCCTTCTCGGCCGCCGCCGCCTCGGCCGCCGCCTTCTCGGCCACAGCATTATCAACCAGCCCCATGTCACGTTGGGGGCACGTCACTAAAAAGTGCTCCGAGATAGCCGCCTCCATGTCCGCCTCCATGCCCGCCCCCACGTCCACCCCCACGTCCACCCCCTTGCTCCTCGGCGTCTCCTTGGCGAAATGAGTGCCTTGGAGTGTATCTGGGTTCTTCAAAGGGCTGCCCTGTGCAGGCTTCGAGTTCTCCTCGTCGGCATCGTCATCATCTGACTCGATCTCGACGACAGCAGCGATCGCAGGAATGCTCGAGGCCGTCGTGGAGTGAATTCGTGCCCTAGCGTGGGCGGCAACAACAGCCTTCGTCACCACATTCCTCATCGACCGCCCGCCCTCACCGCCTCCACCACCACTGGCAGCCTCGGCCGCCTCAACCGACGACGTACCGCTTGCCCTGCGTGCGCGGGCGACCGCCTTTTGATTGCGCGTGGCGTTCGTTGCCGACGGGGCGACGCCCGAGCCCTCATCACTTTCGATCGGCAGCGCACCTGCCGGGTCGAGAACCCGCGACGCTGCTAGAACCACGGCATTGTAGAACTGGACGCATTTATCGTCCGACATCCCGAGCTCAAGAGCGAGGTCTGCAGCGGCTTGCGCTGCGGCGTGCACGGCATCTGCGATCTCACTTGTCATCGTGTTGACCATGAGCTTGGTGGATGCTTGTGCAGCCAGTGGTGGCTTCGTGCCGCTGCTGCTTGCCGTGCTAGTGCGAAAGCTACGAATCCGCGGCACCCAGCTCCGAAATTGTATGCCGATCGGCGATCGGACCACCATCGCCGGTGGCTTGCTGCTTCTTCTGATGCTGGCGAATCTCTCGTCAGCGACTTGGCCGGCCGCTAGACGCCTCCGGCGCTCCGCAGCTCCCTCCCTCCCGCGCTCGATGACTGTGAATTATAAACATTGGCTGTGAAGACTACAGTAGAAGTCTGTGAATCGCGGGGAATTTGTCTGTGAAGAAAAGCTGTATGAGCGCCCGCCACACGGACAGCACGATAGGTGCATCGGTCCCCTACGTGAGAAAGGGTTGACTTTTGCACTGAGTTCAAAATCAGGTGGTGGGGAGTGGTTACAGTAGAGCCAGAGGATACCCGTGAGTCGCGAGGTCCTTGGCATCGTCTGGCGCGCTTTGCTTCGTTCGCGTGTACGGGGCAGGTGTGAGGTGTCAGCATGGGTGCAATGCATGGGTGTCAGGTGTGAGGTGAGGACGTGAGGTATTGCGGGGGCCGGGCGTGGGGGGTCGCGCGCCTCGCCGCCTGCGCCCTGCGGTCCTGTGAGTGAACCGCGTGATCTTGGTTGCGTGTCTTCGCGCGCTTGCCGTCCGAGCCCTTGCTTGCGAGGGTAATTTTGAGCCCTGGCCTCGACAACTCGACAGAACTCGACAGGAAACTCGACAGCTACTCGACAGGCTACTCGACAGGATAGCTCGACAGACCTCGACAGACCTCGACAGCTACTTGACAGAAC
>PJAB01001954.1:0-11261 GCA_002887195.1 Chrysochromulina parva | reverse complement strand
CCTCGCTCGCTCACGCTCCTGCGCTGGTGGACGCGTATGAAGCCGCGAGCCTCAGGCTCGGTCGCAATGTCGTCGACATGGTCGCAGCGTGCGAGGGGCTGTGCAGACCGCAAGTTAAGTGGAGTAGGGACCGAGCAAGGATTGCGTACAAGAGCAACCGCTCTTTGATGGATGCCCGAGTGAAGATCGCCAAGGAGGCAGGCCTGCCGCTTCCGACATTTACGTAATCTCGCTACTGACTCGACCATCTCGGCCGTTGGCAATGGCGAATTTGCCTTCACGGCCGACGTGACGGGGTTGCAGACGCTCAACCAAACGTTTAGGAGCCCGCTATTGCACACTGGGGCTGGCACACGATCCCGGCGGCGTTTGCGGGCGTCGATCCAAGCAATTTCACAGATCAGACGGTCGTCGTCAACAACCACACGTCCCACTATCCTGCCAGCGCCGGGCAGCCGCCTGCGCTGCGCCACAGGGAATGGCTCGTCAACGCAGAGCCGCTACCTGGCCAACGGGCACTGCTCCGATGCCTTCTTGCCCGTTTGCACGCCCGGCAACGGAGCGCTGCTCGCGGCGACTGCGATGCTTCTCGGTGGGGGGGTGGGACGACGACGAGGTGGGCAGCCGTTGCCGGGCGTGCCGCGCGACGGCACGTGGACGGTGAAGGCGGAGGGCTTTGCCAAGGCGCTCTGATGGACGTGCCCGTGTGTGAAGCATGAAGGCGTACACTCCGAAGTCCGGTCCATGCGGACTGTAGCCACTAGGGATCGAAACACTAAAGAACGGAACGGCTAAGGTCTAAGCCGTAAGCGCGTTCCGCGCTTCGGGGGAAAGACGATAACGACGTCAAATTTCTCACGCGGTTTGGCTTCAGTCAAGGAGTCATTGTGTGCACACACCGTTGCGCGGCGAGCCAGGGAGCCTCGAAGGCGGAGCCACTTCTACGATCTAAGGTATATTCGCACATCGACATACAAGACACATCAGCATCGTGACATCGTCGCGCTCCCCGGTCGCGCTCAGCCAACACCCTCGCCCAGACTGCACTGTATTGCCAGATTCCTGGCTGGGGGAGACGTATGCCATCAAGCATCATGGTCCGTGTTCATGGAAGATTCAGTGCGTTCAGATGCGCTATCTTCGGCCAGCGTGCGAACAGATCGATGTTGATCCCAGCTGGCACATACCAGGCCTTGCGGTCAAAGTCAAACCTGCCCCCCAAAGCCTTGCAATTGTCCTTTTCTGCAAAGGGGCACGAGAGATACGTGCGCACAGGTGCCACTGTACCGGCGGCTGGTGGGTAGTAGGGAGCAGTTGGCATGGCAGATAGGGGCGGAGGCGGAGCGAGATGCTGGTAGCAGGCAGCAGGTTGTGTTGGTGGCGGCTGCTGGTGATAGTGGAAAGCGGTGATAGTAGAAAGCGGGTGGAATGGTGGAATGGTGGTCCCGTTCCATTGGGGTATGCCCCCATGTGGAGCTTGCGGGTATGCGGCATGCATCGGCGCTGCGGGCGCCGCTGGGGCCTGCACAACCGACTGCAAGTGTGCCTGCGCCTGCGCCTGCGCCTGCGCCTGTACCTGCGCCTGTGCCTGCGCCTGCGCCTGTACCTGTGCCTGCTGCGCCTGTGACTGCGCCTGCTGCGCCAATGCCTGATGCGCCAGTGCCTGTGCCTGCTGCGCCTGTGCCTGCGCCTGCGCCTGCGCCTGCGCCTGCGCCTGCGCCTGCGCCTGCGCCTGTACCTGCATTGCCTGCGCCTGCGCCTGCGCGTGTGCGTGTGCGCGTGCCTGTGCCTGCGCCTGCGCCTGCGCCGCTGACCGGGCCGCTGCTTGCGCGTCCGCATCGAGCGAGGGCACGGAATTCAGCGGCAACCACTTTGCAAACGGGCCAAAGCTGGTCACTTGCTCAGGGACCCACCAGATCTTCTCTGCCCAATCGAAGCGTGCGCCAAGAACCTTCGCCTCTTGTGTCTCCCCGAACGGTACGTCGAGAGCAATGCCCCCACCGCCGGCGCGCCGAAGCCGGCTGAGATCATCGTGCTTTATGCGCAGTTGCGGCAGAGCGCCCTTCGGAAGCCATCGAGCGAAGTGGCTGAGGTCTACGGTGGCAGGCGCATAGAGCATGCCCGCCGCGCTGTCCCATCTTGCGCCTCGCGATTCCACGAACGGCCGATCGACGTGGCTCACTTTCTTGGGCAAAAAGGTGCCGCCATGCTTGCGAAGGAGCGCAGAGAAGTCCTTCGACGGCTTCGCCTTCTTCGCCTTAGGAGGCCTCGTGGCGGCAGCTATCTGTGGCGGAGCCGAAGACGAGCTGGCGTAGGTGGGTGTCGGGCCGACAGGCGGGCGGGCAGGGGCAGCCTGCTTGGCTCGGGCGGTCGGCTGTGGAAGAGCGACGGGCGCGCCGCCGCTGCACCGGTGATACGCGAGCAGAAACTCGGGGCAGACGTACTCGCCATGGAAGGTGATGAACTCGCGATAGCGGCACAGATCCCGACCCGTCTCGGCTATGAGAGAATGGTGCATGATGGGCGGCGACACCCCCTCGATCGGCGACAGCTCTCGGAAGGTCTTCGGGAAGCAAGGCCGGCCCGTGTCCATCGAAACTGCGCCCTTGCCACCGACCTGTGTCCGCATCGAGTGCCCCAGGGCTACGCGGCAGGCGAGCACGTAGTAGACGGAGCCTGGGTGGCGCTGCTCGGCATCATAGAGTCGCTGGTGCAGCTCGGAGCTCACCTCGAGCTTCGCATCCTTTGTCACGTACTGATCGCTCTTGCCCACATCCTCTGCAAAGTAGATGCCGTCGCCGAACTTTGTGCCCGCGTTCGTTCCTGAGAAGCGCTCGTTGAGGCCATTGGAGAGGAGCGAGAACAGCACGTCTGGGCTCGTGCCGTGCAGGAGCAGCTGCTCATTCACTTCAGGACGCAGCGCTTTCGACTCCGACAGCGCCGCGACCGCAGCCGCAGCAGTCATCGCCGGGAGGCCAGTCGGTGGCGCGAGGCCGGTGAGGCTCGTGCTGATCTTTCTCATGTGGCTGGAGACCTTGGCCACCCCGGACTCGTACGCGTCACTGTTATTAGAATTCTCGATCTTCCACGCGCGCGCGAGCTTCAGAGAGTCGTACGCCATGGGCTGGCCGCCTACATCCTTGCCCTTGCCGAGCTGTTTGCCATCCGTCCGCATCAGGCGCTCGAGGCCTACCCAGACGCCCGACGCCTCTGACTGCTTGACTGGCAGCAACACAAACCCATCCGAATCAAGCATACGCTGCTGTCCGGCCGTGAGCTGCGAGCCGCCCCAAGTAGCCGTGCCATCGTCGTCCTCGCCTGGACCGGGAAGCTCCGCGCTTTTCCGGCGCTCCTCGGCCTTTGCTTCCGCCTTAGCGGCAGCTACCTTGGTCTTGGCGAGCAGCAGGTCCTCATACGCCTCATCGTCACTCTCTTCCTCCTCCTCGTCCTCCTCCTCCCAGGTCTCCTCCGCTGCGCTGCACTTGTTGCGCATCGGGTCATCGTTCAGCTTACAGTACCACTTGTCCGGGAGCGCCGAGTTCGGATTCATGAGTTTACGCCACTTCTGACATTTCTTGTTCTCGCACTGCACCCACTGCACCCAGCGGGTCTCGTCGACCGCGGCGGGCTCAGGGGCAGGCTCAGGGGCAGGCTCAGGGGCCGCAAGCGGCGGTGGCGGTGGTGGCGGCGGCGGTGGTGGCTCCGCGGCCTTCTTGCGACGGGTTGGGGCTGCCGGCTCGTCCTGCTTGGCCTGTGTCGATTGTGGCTCGATGTTCTCCGGCAGCACCTCAGCGGCCTTGCGTGAAGATCGCCGGGAGGCTTCCGGCGGCGGCTCGTCAGAGGGGCGCTTTCGGGATGGCATTCTTCCGCGTGTGATTTGACGGTTTGCCGCCGAGAAGGTCAAGTCAAGTCAAGTCAAAGTCAAGTCAAGTCAAGTCAAGTCAAGTCTCAGCAGACACAGAAAACGAAGAGCGTCCTATCAACCAAAGTGCCGGTCTGCGTACGAGGCGGGGGCGGGGGGGGGCGGCGGTGCGGGGGATACTTTCGAGCGTGGATTTTGGATTGAAATCGAAAAAGGTCCTCGAGGGCGTCATGGACGACTCGGCCGCGAGCATCTTGCTTGCGGCGGAGGTGGACGAAATCGAAAAAGGTCCTCGAGCGCGTCATGGACGACTCGGCCGCGAGCATCTTGCTTGCGGCGGAGGTGGACGCGCTCGCAGGCGTCCCGGACAAGAAGCGCACTACCATCGTATGTGGAGATGAGGGCGCCTCCAAAAACCTGCGAATGATGGACGAGGAGGATTCCGTGGAGGATGAGCCGGAGCGGCGGGCCCTGTTGCGCGAGGCACGCGCAGCCAAGGAGAGTGCGCGAGGCGGCCGGCTCCGATCGGCGAGAAAGTCGGCACGAAAGCCAACGACGGCGCGCAAGCCGACGACGGCACGCCGCACGGTGACGCCATCGCCGGCACGGCCGCCGACCTCGAGGCCAGTCGGCGAGCGCCGCCCTCCGCCGCGTCCAGTGCACGCGAGCACTCGAGATGCGGAGCGCCAAATAATCGATCGCGAGAAGCCCAAACGCACCACCGTCATCTGCGAGGACGAGGGCAGCTCCTCCAAGAAGCAGGCCCAGTTCCAGGACGATGACGATATGATAGGCTCCCCGACGGCTGAGATGCCCTCGCTGCCGGGCGCGCCGCACCCGCTACTCGCACTGGCGAGCCAACAGCGCAGCCTGAAGGCATCGAGGCCCATCGTGGTCGCCGACGGCGGGGATGTGAACGAGAGCGACGAGGGTGAAGACAACGCCCCGACGGACCGCGCTGTGCGTGTGGAGCCGACGCGCCCGAAACGGTCGGAGAAGCCCACGCCCACGACGGCGCGCAAGCCGACGAGCCGTGGGGACAAGGCGCACCCGCCCTCGGGCGTCTCCCCGCCGCGTGTGTCGAGCGAGGCCGAGCGGCGGGAGCAGGAGGAGGAGCGTGCCAAGCGGATCAAGGCGCGCCGAGCGGCCCAGCGGATCGCCGCGCAGCGCGACGTACTCGTAGCTCGCGAAGAAATTGAGCGGCGCACGCGCCGTGTCGAGCAGTCGGTACGGGCCAAGGTGGCGTACGCGAGCTATGTGTGCGAGCAGCAGCAGCAGCAGCAGCTCGCCCGCATGAGCGGGGATGCGGGCGTTGGCGGCGCCGGCGGTATGGATGCCCACTACGGCGCCGGCGGTATGGGTGCCACACCTCCTGCCTTACCGGATCCTGCAGACCATGACCGTTTCCTGGCCCTCGCGGACGATCGGCTACGCATGCTCGCCGCTGCTCGGCAGAGGGTGGCGGCAGAGAGTGCGGCGGCGCGGCTGCCCCCGGGAGGCAAGCTGCCCACGACGGCGCTGCCCATAGGCGCTGGGAGCGCTGGGAGCTCGGCGGCTGGTGGGGCTGTTGAGGGGTTGAAGGCGGCGCAGCAGCATCGGTTGCTTGTCGGGAAGGCAAGCCGCAAAGGCTCCGCTGAGGGTCGCGCCTCCGCCGCAACGGCACTGCGCCGCGTCGGCACTGCTCCGGCAGCCATGGAGGCCGCCGGCGTGGGCATCAACGAGGTGGCGCCCGGCACGACGCCGACCAGCGGGGACGCTGCGGGGGGTAGCGCGGGCGCATCTGGGATCGTTTCCAAGCCGGGCTGGTTGGACTCGTTGGCGGGTATGTGGCGTGAGCTCCAGCCCCCATCCTCGCGACGTGACACGCGGCGCACCGAGCCGTCCGGTGGTGGTGGGCCGGGCGCTGGTGTGAACGTGCACACCTTGCAGGAGCGACCGCTGCTGGTGCGACCGGTTCTTGCGGGCGCGTCGAGGTCGATCGTGGTCCCCGGGGGCGGGAGTGAGGGTGGGAATGAGGGCGACGAAGGCGACGACAACGCCCCGACTGACCGCGCTGTCCGTGTGGAGACGCGCGGAGCGACCCGAGTCCATCGGTCCGCGAGCCCCAATAAGCAGCCGAGCGCCGTGTCGAGCGCCTACCTGGCCGGCGCGAGCACGACGAGCGCCGACCGCGCCTACATGCACGAGGCCACGTGGCTCCATGAGGGTCGGTTTGAGGCCGGCACGGGTAGCCATAAAGCCACGGGCGCCGCGGGCGACGAAGAAAGTACCCTCCTTGAGATGACAAACCCGGGGAAGGGCAAGGCCGATCGCCCTGCGCTGCCCGTCACGGCGCCTGGCTACGGCTCGCAGGCGATCATCGCGTGGAGCGATGCGACGTGGCACGGGCGCGCAATGTCGCCCAAGTTTACCTCGTCCAACGCTCTCCCAGGCCAACCTCTCGCCGTCCGGCTGCCTGGCCAGCCGGAGCACTTTTACCGGCCGGACTGTGGGGAATTGCTGGACGCGCTCGGCATCGCGCCCGATGCGACCGTGGTGGGCAAAGATGGCGAGCAGCTCACGCTGAGCAAGTGGGACGACGAAACTTGGGGTGAGCTGGTACGCGGGGGCAGTGCGCCCCTCCTGGCGCGCTGCCTCGAGATCTTTGGCGTGCAGGAGGAGCACCCTCACCTCGCCCTCGAGTGCTTCGCCCAAGTGCGGCTACGCTGCCTGCACAGGTACGGCATGCACGGCGACCGATGCCGCTCTCCCCCTCGTGCATGCAAGTGCTCACCACGACGCCCCATCCACTTCCCCACAGGAAGCAACCGTTGCTGCTCGAGGCCGGCGTGCAAGCGGCAGTGCTGGCGGCGATGAAGGCGCACCTTGAGCACCGCGCGGTCCAGTTCCTTGGGTGTGAATGCCTCGGCCTGCTCGCCGGCTACAGCGTGGCGGCCGGTGTGAATGCCGGGTGGTGTGAATCCCCTGGTGTGAATGCCGTCTACAGTGTGGCGGCCGCCGGCGGTCATTTTGCGCTCAAGCCAGAGCAGGCGCTCGCGACGGTGCCAACTGGTTACGAGGTCTCTGAGCTCGCCTGCTGAGGTGACGAGATGGTTACGAGGTCTCTGAGCTCGCCTGCTGAGGTGACGAGAGGATCGTCATCAAGAAGCTCCTCATGAGCGGACGACTTCGACCTTGTGTTTACTACAGTTCAACACAATGTTATTTGAGGCACCGCGCATCGATGCACGATGGCTATGCACTGGGCGGTTGTCTTGCGACGGTGCATGTATTTAGTATCGATGCACGCATGAGTGACGGTCTGGACGTAGCCTACTACAGTGTGGGAACGGGGTCGGGGACGGATGGGACGTGGCTCTCGGTTTGGTGAGTCTAAGAGCGTGCAGGTAATCGCATTGTGTTCGCTACGAAATGTAACTTGTCACGTGACCTCCTTCGTCCTCAAGGATGACGCGTCGTGTTGAGCTGCACCAGGGACTCACGCATGTATGTGGTACGCGGACGCTCTTGTCGGACTGTCGGCTCTTGTCGGAGCGCGCTTTCGCAATCATGGCGTCCACCAAGCAGTTCCCACCGGATGCTCGTGACGCACTCATCTCTTGGTTCAAGCAATATGGCGCCAAGCCAGAGATGGAGATTGAGTTCCGCGTGCAGGAGGTGGGTGAGGCTGGATTTGAACAGCTGCTCTCGAGCTTGCAGAGCAACCGCGGCTGGTCCAACGTACCGAAGCCGAGTGTGACCCTCGACAGGATGCACGCGACGGGCGTGCGCGAGACGATCGAGATGGGCCCAAACGGCCAGCCATTGCCCAAGCCGGCACAGTACATGCGCAAGGTCAAGGGCCATGACGTGCCGTGGACGACGCCATCGGGCGTGCCAGTCAAGTTTGCAGTGGCCTCGGAAAGAGAGTCCTCCGCCGACCCTTCGCCCGTGCACCTGTATCGGCACAAGCAGCGCTACTCGTTCGTGCACAAGAACCTCTTCAAGTTCGAGCTCACCAGGGTGAAGCAAGGCCCGACGAATGAATCAGCGTCACGGGCGGAGACACAGTTTGAGGTGGAGCTTGAGTTTTGCGGGCAGGGCGAAGTGGGGAAGGGCGTGTCTCCCGAGTACCTCGCCGACTCGATGCTCATGAAGGCAGCCGACCTCGTGCACCAGCTCGTCAAGGTGCGCAGCGGCGAGGGTGCGGCAGGCGCTTTGCCGGGCGCACCGAATAGGTCGTCAACCGCCGACGGCCCGGTGCAGGAGGGCGACGAGGTGGTGCTTGCGCCAGGTACGGAGGTGGCGTTGGCGGAGTCGGGGCACGGCGCGGGCGCGCGCTTCGACGGCGAGATGCCCGCCGAGCTCGCGGCCAGCACCGGCTGGATCTTTTCACACCGGGTGCCGGAGTCGGGCCTCGCCTTCGTAATGAGTGAGCCCACGCAGCTCGTAGGCCAAGCGTACCCGCTGTACTACTTTTGCGGCACCGTGCCGTACGCGGCCGTGCGAAGGAGACCGCGGGGAGTTGTATGACAACAACGAACCGTGCGTGCGGACGTGAACGTGTGGCGCGAGACTCGGGCGCTCGGGCGTGGCCGGTGCGCGTATCACTTAACATATCACTCACTGTGTGAGTCTGTGTGTAAGTGTGAGCGAGTATGCTATACTCAACGGCCGAATAGACAATACTGGCAAGTGGGCACGAGCGCCACAACGCGGCTTAACGCGGCGGGCCGCGCGCGGCCCCGTGCTCGGTGGGCACGGCATGACCCAAGGGAGAATGGTCTACTATTTTTCACGTCTGTGGGCACGCGCGCGCTGGCGCCCATGACGCGCGACGGCGCGCGGCCACGAGTATAGACCTTCACACAGCATGGTAGACTATATCGTGAAGACCAACCGCGCTGAGGTCAATGCGTCCAGCTGCGTGGTGGTTTCACAACCTAATTCTCAAGTTTACCGGTAGTCGATGCGGTTGCGGAATTTTCAGTAAACATCATGTCAACATTAAACGGCGTCGGATCGCGAAGAGGGCGGTGTATCCATGTCCTCAGAGCTTGAGGAAGAGATCAAATCTTTGCGTGAGCACCTGCGGCGCAAGGCAGTTGTTGAGCTCAATCAGGTTGGAGCGCTCCGACAAAAACTGCAAACGACTATTGGGCGTTTGGACACACTTGAGAAGGATATCCGCAAGGACATGAGCAAAGCTCAGGTCTCCGGTGTCTCTTCGATGCGTCAAGAACTGCTGGCTGCTCTCAAAGACGTGGAGAAGCTCGATGGTGAGCTCGACGATGGCAAGCCTTGCGATTGCTCTACGTGGGTCGTCAGAAAACCGTCGATGTGCACACAACCTTGGACGAGAGGAAAATGCTGGTTTCAGTGCTGCAAGCGCGGCAGGGCGAATCCGCACACGCGTGCGGCAAGTTTGCTGGATCTAGCATCATCTCTCGAGTCACAAGGCCAGCCACGCCACAGAACCGCTCCCGCCGGCCATTGCCAGCCAGCGGTGGCGATGCGCTACATCCACAGCATCCAGTCGAATGTCTCACGATGCAACGAAAAAATCGAATTCCAATTCACGGGTTCGGGCGTGGGTGCCGACATGATGCTGCTCTTCCTCGCGCTGCACCGGGCAATGTTGCTGGGCCGGCCGCTCGCCTGGTCGGCAGACTGGTGGTGGACGACCGACGGATTCCTCGACAGCTTCGACATCTTCCCTCCACTCAGCGCCTGCCAGAGCCCTCGTGCTAGCACTTTGCACCTGCACAGAGAACGCGCGGATTCGAGCATACCCGAAAGCCAGCAGGGCATCGACCTGTGCTATGGCTACGGCAACTGCGCATGGGCGAGCCAGCTTCCCGAGCCATTCAGCAGATGCGGCATCATCTGGTGGTTTTCGCAGCTCGCCACGGCGTTGATCCGGCCTTCGCATGCGGCAATCAGCGCCATATGGCCCAATGCTAGCCAGTCATTAATGCGTCGGGGCGGCACATACATTCCGTACAAGTCGAGCCTCTTGATGTTGCTGCGTCATTCGGTGCTGAACGATCTTCCGGCGCAGTACAAGGGCTTCCACTTTCGGCGCGGCGACGCATGCCTCGAGAAGGTCAAGGGCATTCGGCCGCCGTGCCCGTCGGACGAGCAGGTTCGAGCGCAGCTGCAGGCCATACGTGCGCCAGCGATGGTCGTCACCGACTCGGCGGCCATCAAGCGTATAGCGAAAGAGGCATGCGGCTTGCATTGTCAGATCTCCTCGACAGACGTCTACGGCCTGGGGACCTCACTCTCAATGAAGCACCGTAACTCGACTATTGAATTCCGCCACGACCTGAACCGCACGCAGGTCCTCATTGGCACGGTGCGCGATATCTCCCTCCTCGCCCTCTCGTCGGAGATACACGCGAGCTTCTACTCCAACTTTCCGCGCATCGCCTACCTTCTCGGCCAGCCTTCGAGCTACACCTCATCCGACGCGCTCTGGTGCCCATTTGTGTTCTGCCGCGTCGGCTTCGCCAGCGACCCTAACATCTGCACGCCTCGCTGGCATGAGTTAGAGCGTGGCACCATGCGAGGGCTGCCAGAGGTGGCGCTCGACGGCATCCATCAGGCGAGGCGCGACTGGGTGCGCGCGGTACGCACCACGGGAGAATCTGAATGCAAGCTTGAGGTCATGCGCGCGGTGAGCCGGATGCCAAAGGTGTATTGACGCGTGTGCACTGGTATGATGAGCTGATCGACATCCAACGACTGTCAGAAGAGTGTGCGCCTCGGATCGGAGCCAACAACCGCACCACGAATACCAAACCGAACGGCACGGCTGACGGCACGGCGGGGCCTCCTTGGTCGCCGGACATCTAAGTGGGGGCATCCGATCCGGTAGTGGGCGCGCGCGCGGCCGCACCTTGTGGCTCTCATTCACAACCACGTGCGGCCAGCAGCCACAGTCACCGACTCCACACGCAGGCTTGTACAGAGCGCACGCCCTCTCTCGAGAACTCTGTACCATTAAGACCATCCCACAAGAGTCAAGACGGAAGACCGTGCTGCGTGCTCCGTGGGGTGCGAAACACCACAGAGTTTAGTTCAATCCCTGCTCGCACATGGTGGAAGGCCCAAAGGAGACCGAAACTTCTACGAAACTTCTCCTAATTGGGACTTTAAAGGCCCACGTTGCGCCCTCATTCCGCAAGCCTCATCCGGGCCCGGACGAATCATGGCCCTTGTGCGCGTCGCTGCCGGGCTCCCTGGCGGCTCCAGACGCGCTCGGATCGGCCAGTTTGGGCTTTGAGGCGACGCCCGGGGTCGATGCCGATCACGGCGAGAGCGAATCGCGAAGCCGGCGACGCCGAGGCCGGTGCTGCGGCCTCTGGGAACAGCACAAGGGCAACGGTGTCGCACTCGAAGGCATCTGCGCGGCTTG
>PJAB01001953.1:0-11278 GCA_002887195.1 Chrysochromulina parva | reverse complement strand
GGTGTTTGTTGTTGTTGGTGGGTTTGGCTGGTTGTGAGATTGGTCTGTGTGCCTTTGTGCGTCCGCGTGTCCCGTGTGTCCCGTGTGTGTCCCGGCTCCCCCCGGTGTCTTTTTACCGGTCCCGGCTCCCCCCGGTGTCTTTTTACCGGTACTCGTGGTGAAGAGCAGAACTTTGCTCACTCGATGGATTGACTTGAAATGACTTGGCTTGAATTGACTTCTTGAACTTGACTTGACTTGACTTGACGGATTGACTGAACTTGTGGAATCTCAATCGCCGCTCATGGCCGTCTACGACTTTCACAAGTGGGACGTCGGACTCCTTGGCAGCGCGCTCGGCTCCTCATTCGGTCCATTGGCTCGCGAGAAACTCCTACTGACTGCCGCGCGTAAGGCAGTGCTAACTTGTAGTGGCGCGAGCATTCTCACTTCCATCGTGAGCCAGCACCCCATCGAGAGCCTCATGCTCGAAGCCGCATCAGCACATGAGCAGATAGC
Organism: Chrysochromulina parva; assembly: GCA_002887195.1. NCBI lineage: Eukaryota > Haptophyta > Prymnesiales > Chrysochromulinaceae > Chrysochromulina > Chrysochromulina parva. Next base: position 10,780 of record PJAB01001953.1, on the reverse strand, counting down.
CGGTGACGGTGTGAAAGCCTACGCTCTTATGCTTGACGCTGCACGCGCCGAGGTGGGCCAACAGCTGCAAGCGCTTCCTAAGGACCGCCAAGCGGCATGGCGGGTGCGCTTGTCAAGGGCCGTCTGCTGGTTGCAGCTCGAGGTTCTGCCGCACAACCTCACAGAGTGCTGGCGAGAGCAGGCGGTGCGCACGCTGGACGGCGATGACGCCTTTCGTGCCGATGCGTATCGTGTAGCCGCAACGGCGCTCGGCGTGCAGCTGGGTGCGAGCGCGTCGGCCTCGCTCTCCGAGGCGCTCATCGAGGCGGTGCTGCCTGCCCGAGCGGCCACGCTGCTGCCTGCCGGAGCGGCCACGTGGCAACTCGACGGGACGGTGGCGCGCGCGAGGTGCTTGGCACTCGTCGCCGCACCCGGTGCGCAGCCGAGTCGCTCGTGCGCAACCGCAGGGCGAATCATCGGCGGCACGCCGTCCTCGGAGCTGATGCCTGTGTTCGGCAAGGATGGTGTGCTTCTGCTGCTCGGTGCCCATGCGGCAGCGCCTGAGGTTCAGACGGCAGCGGAGGCTAGGGCTGTGGAGGCTGGCGTGCCCGCCGAGGTGGTGGTCAGTGCGGATCAAGCGCCTGCCGGCGGCATAGACAGCGCGGCCGTTACTTGTAACGGCATAGACAGCGCGGCCGGCCGGTGGGTGGACTTCGTGCATGCATCGCGGGAGGCGTGGGTGCAGACAGCCCATGCCGCCGGCGTGCGGCTGTTACTAAGCGGTGCACCACTTAGCGCGCTGACGGTGCAATTGTGCGCACAGCACGGCGTATGCGCCGTGCCCGGCGTCGATGAGGACGACCTGCGCGCGCTCGCTACCGCGGCTGGCATCTCCATCCTTCAGCGCTGGCCTCGACCGACAGAGCTCACGGCGCTGCTCACACCGACTGCGGGCTTCGCTCAGCCAGGATGCAGCTTCGAGTGCTTGCGCTTGGGCGGGCGGGGCTACGTGCGCGTGCAGCTCGCGAGCGCGCCGCAGCTGGGCTCGCTCGTCGTGCGTGCTTCCTCGCCTGGACTTGCAAACGAGTACGCTGCCGCCGTCGGCCGTGCACTGCGGAGTTTGCGACTGTGGCTGGACGCGGGGCGCACGAGGACTGACGCGGACGCAAAGGAGTGGGGGAGCAGAGTGTTGCTGGCGCTCCCGGGCGCTGGGGCGGCTGAGATGCAGCTCGAGGCGAGCGTGCGACGGTTGGTAGCCGCGCAGAAGCAAGCGCGTACGAGCGCGAGCGCCACGGCGCTCCTTCCTGAGCAAACGGCCGTGCTGCAGATCCTCTCCGCCGCGCTCCTCGCTCCCGTGCGACAGGTACGTTGATTGCCACGGATGAGCCGCCTTGCATGCAAGTGCTCACCACAGCGCGTCCGTCGCTCCGTGCGACAGCTGCACATGAATGCGGCGCAAGCGCGCGCGCTCTCGGCGCATGCGAGCCGCTGGCCGTCAGTGCTACAGAGCCTGCGAGCTGCGCACGATCGGTCGTCGCGGTGCGCGCTGGGACTCGTGTTGGTGCCGCCGCAGGCGCCGAGTGCGGTAGGCGAGGTGCACCTGCAGTCGCTGTCCGATGCTGCCAGTGCCGGCATCCTCGAGCCACTCGACCTCAAACTGCAGCTCGTCGATGGCGTCCTGGGCTGCCTCGCGCAGCTGCTACTCATTGATGATGTCTTGCCGGTCCGACGAGGGCGGCTGCAGGCAGCGGCGCGGCGCGGCGGCTTGCTGGAAACGATGAGCGCAAGCGCAAGGCAGCGGCGGCGGAGCCGCGATCCCGAGAGCGAATCTGAAAACGAGGAGGCGGGGAAGGTTGAAGATGAAGACTCGTGTGAAGACTGAGAATGATTGACCAGGGCCCTTCCAAATTAGGAGATGTTATTGAAAAAGATTCGCGATCTCGCTTTTCCTTCGAGAGCCTGCGCTGTGGATTCACGTCCGATGATCTACGCCTTCCTCGCTGCCTCTGCCATTGCCTTCGCGCCTCCGGCGTCACTCTTCCAGGCATCGCCGGCTGTGCGCTTCGCAACGCCAGTCATGCAGCTCACGCGCGGCGGCGCGCCGCTGCTCGAGGAGGCGTGCACCATGGGCGGCGGCCGTCCCCAAGGCACGTTTGTTCGCCAGTCAAATGGTGTTGTTGTGCCGACGACGCATGCGTCCGCTTCGGCGATGACCCCGATGCTCGACAAGGTGGGTATGCTCCAGGAGGCGTGCACCATGGGCGGCGGCCGCGTCCAAGGGACTCTTGTCCGCCAATCCAACGGTGTCGTCGTGCCGGAGGCTGCTTCCGCTCCAGCGACGGCCCCGACGGCCCCGACGGCCTCGACGGCCTCCACGGCCGAGATCTTGCCGGAGGCCTGCACGATGGGAGGTGGCAGGCCGAGCGGCACCCCTGCCCTCGGCTCTTACAAGTCTGGCTCAGCAGTCACCCTTGCGCAGCGGCTCTGAGATAATTGTGTGGCTCTCTGGCGTTTTTTCGTGCGAGGATGTGGAGGATGAGGATGCTCACTGGCGGCGTGAGCCCGTGACCGCGTGGCGGCTTCGTTTATGGCTTCGAGGCATGCGTGCCACAGACGAAGGCTTTCACTTAGAGTGAGTTAACCATGAACCAGTCATTCTATTACAGTACTTAAGTGATGAGGAAATTCCATATCTCCTCACGCTCGAGGCATATCTGGAACGCTGTAAGATACTTTCGGTGCGGTGCCTCCAAAGTTTCGTCTGGAGACAGGCTCGACACGGCGCGGACTGCCTCTCCTTCGTGCGGAATGCGTCGGGCGCCGACCGGCGCCGATGGCCCTCCGCTGGAGGGTAGACCACGACAAGCACGTATTGCTCACCAACTTTGCGCGGCGCGGCTGGACGCGCGCGACAGATGATGGCGATTGGAACTTTTATTGGGCCGACAAGGAGGGCACAAGGCAAATCTTCTCGGCCGAGTCGGGCGTGCGGCTCCACGATGGCCAAGTGATCTCGCATTTTCCCAATCATTACGAGCTCACGCGCAAGGACCTGATGGTGAAGAATATCAAGCGCTACCGCAAAGAGGTCGAACGCACCTGGCTCGAGCGCATCGACGGCGCGAGCGGCCTACCCATGCCTGACCTCGACATCATCCCCACGACATTACTTCTGCCCAACGACTTCTCGCTCTTCGTGGAGGAGTACAAGAAGTCGCCCTCGCTCATGTGGATCATGAAACCCACGTCCAAGTGTCAGGGCAAGGGAATCTTCATCATCAACAAGCTTGCGCAGGTCAAAAAGTGGGCCGCCTCACGCAGCGCACAGCTCGCATCCCGTGACGCCTACGTCATTTCGCGCTACATCAACGACCCGCTTCTCATCGGCGGAAAGAAGTTCGACCTGCGCATCTACGTGCTGGTGACGTCGTACCGTCCGCTCAAGGTCTACATCTACCGCCATGGCTTCGCGCGCTTCACAACGGTCAACTACTCGAACGACGCACACGACCTGGACAACGAATTGATGCACCTGACCAACGTGGCGATCCAGAAGCACTCGGAGGGCTACTCGCACTCGCACGGCGGCAAGTGGAGCCTGCGTAACCTGCGGCTCTACGTGGAGGGTACGCGTGGCACCGAGGCCGCCGTGAAGCTCATGGCAGACATCGGCTGGATCATTATTCATTCGCTCAAGGCTGTCCAGAACGTGATCATCAACGACAAGCACTGCTTTGAGATGTACGGTTACGACATCTTGATCGACTCGTCGCTCAAGCCGTGGCTTCTGGAGGTGAACGCCTCGCCCTCGCTCTCGACCACCACTGCGACGGACAGAGCGCTCAAGACGGCGCTGATTAGCGAGGTGATCGACATCGTGCTGCCGCCAAGCTTCTTCGAGCACGCAGGCCGCCAAAGCACCGGTCCGTACATTCCCGGCGCTCCCGCGGCCGCTGCGACGAGCCGGCGTGGCTCTGCGGCGGCCGACGCGAGCGCCGATGGTGCATGCGCGCCCGGGAGCGGCCTGCCGAGCGGCGGTGGCTTCGAGGTGCTCTACGACGAAGCTGTGGAACTCGACGCCGAGCGTGCGCGCAAGGAGGCCAGTGAGATGTCGCGCGGCCGGGCGGGCAGTCGGCCCACGCACACTGGCGGCCGAGGCGCTGCTGGACGCAGCGGGTCATCTTGGGCTCCGTGAGAGACAGGACGTAGGTGAGTTTCAGTTTGTTCTTAACGGCTGTTCCCTTTACAAAAAGCGACCTTCCCGCGTGAGATTTGGTTGCAGCGAGCAGGTAGCTTCTCTGTGTCTCGTTTCATGGAAAGTGACACGGAGTGTCTCTGAGGAGAAGCTAATAGTACCATCGCGCCGCGTTCAATCACTCTCGACCACTGAAGTTCTTCGTATCTTCGAAGTGTCTCGTTTCACTTTTGGTCCGGTGTCAGTGGTGGGAACACCGCCACCGTTCGCCCCCCCCCCGACGTATCTGGCCCTCCGACCAATGAGATGTTCGGTCGAGCAAGTCTCCTTGTGTGGATTGCTGGATTCAACTGACCCTTTCTCAAGAAAGTCCAATTCCCGCGCGGCGCACCCGACTTGCTGTCACCGCGCACATGGCAAGGCGCATCGAGATCAATATCATCAGCTCGGACGAGGAGGATGACGAGACGACGTTGGATCGCCGGCTTTCGGGCCTGCCAACGGTCCTGCGCTCGACATTGGAAAGCAATCCTGGCAAGCGCAAGGCAAAGGATGTAGAGTTGCTTTCCGCTGATTCAGACGAGGAATGCGTGGAAGTGAGCCCACCAGATAGATCAAGCCACGCCGCCGGGTCATCTATGGCCGCGAACTCGCTCGCCAGTCCAAGCAAGGCTGTGAACGACGAAGCGGATAGTGACGGCGACGACGACGTCATCTTCCAAGGGCGCAAGGGCGATTTGGCGCTTTCGGATTTCCCTCACGCTCGCGAGAACTGTGCCACCTTCCGCTTCACTGATGGCCCGACGCTCCGGTGCGCGAACTGCTACTGTTTCGTCTGCGACCAGCCAGCACCCACCTGCCCAAAGTGGATTGAGCACTGCCATGCCACGCACACCTCGGCCCGCTGGCGGCAGGAGCGCGAGGCGTGGAAGCTCCGCGCCTCCTCCGCATCCGCGTCGTCGTCGTCGGCATCAGCATCCGCCTCGTCGTCGGCGGCGGCGGGCAGGAAGAGCCTGCCGACAGCGCACGTGCCTGGCGGCGGCGGCGGCGACATATCGTGTGAGGTTATCATGAAGCGGGTCGAGCAAGTCTTTCCGATCGAAGCCGCCGCGCCACCAAAGCTCAAGGCTACGCTGCGGCCTTACCAGGCCCAGTCTCTGGCGTTCATGATACAGGTGGAGACGACAAGCGATTTGCAGCTGCTCGGGGGGCTGGGAGATGGGAGGAGTGGGGCTGGGGTGCGCGGTGGTTGGCTGTGCGACGAAGTGGGCATGGGGAAGACGTGCGTGTGCGCCGCCCTCATGCTAGCACAGCCGGCGCCGAAGCCCACGGGCGAGGCTCTGGCCGCCATGCGCAACCTCTTCGGCCGCTCCCTCACGACCAAGACATGGACGATGACCATTGGGGGCACGTTGTACAGCACCGAAGGCCACGCAAATGATCTCAGGGCGCCCGAAATGCTGATGACGCCGCTCAAGGAAGTGACGTGTCAAGAGAAGGTAGAGGGCTTCCCCGGCACATATATCACGCGCACTCGAATGGAACGGGACAAATACAAGCCGAAGCGGCCCAATCCAGAGTTCGCCAAGTGGACGAAGCCGGAGGTCGTGACGCTGCCGGTGACCGTCGTGCTGACGACGAATGCGTTGCTTGGCCAGTGGCAAGATGAGCTCGCCAAGTTTGCGCCGTCGCTGCGCGTGCGCTGGTACTATGGCACGACGAAGCCTAAGATCTATGCCGATCTGATGAATACCGATGTCGTGCTCTCGACGCATGGCACGACGATGTTTACTGATGGCGGCCATCATATGGGCAAATACATTCGCGTCCACCGGATCATCATCGACGAATGCCATGGGCGCGACGCCATAAGTTATGCAACCAGCTCGTTGAGAGAAAGAGCCACCGGCTCCGAAAGCATGGGCGGCTTTCGATTTGCTTGGGGTGTGACAGGCACGCCCCTGTCGAGCTCGGTGAAGGACCTGTACAAGATGGCGGATCTGATCGGCCAGTGGGACGGCGGGCTGCAACTCCGCAAGTACCACGACGACGACTCGTGCCGGTCGGAGCTGCCCGGCGTGCTCCAGCGCCTCATGATCCGGCACACGAAGGCCCAACGCATCGGGGGGCAGGTAGCACTCGCGCTGCCGGACGCCGATTGCGCAACGGTGTGGGTAGACATGAGTCCGAGCGAGCGCCGCCTCTATGACGAGTCGACTCACAGACATGAGCACAAGCTGGCTAACCTGATCGAGGAGCCCAAGAAGGCAAAGACGTTTAGCGTCGAGACCGCGCTCAACGAGCGCCGCCAAGCCTGCTGCGGCGCCGGCGTGCTACCGAGGTGGACACAAAGCAATCGATGTTTCAGCTCGAATTGGCATGCCCCGACGGGACGAAAACTGCAGGTGCTCGTAGACGACCTCGAGCAGCTTCGCGCCACCGAGCCGGCGCTGCATGCCGTCGTCTTCACGCACCACTTGGACGCATACGCCGCCATCACAAAGAGGCTGGCAGAGGCCGGCTTCGTCGTGTGTGGCTTCACCGGCGGCGTGTCCGCCAAGGAACGCCACCGCTCGATCCGCGAGTTCCAGGAGTCTGCAGAGGCTTGCGTCGCACATGCCAAGGGCGCCAAGAAGGCCAAGGTAACGCCGCCCAAGGTATTCGTGGCCACGATGAAGGCGGGCAACGTGGGCATGACACTCACCGCCGCGACTCGAGTGTATCTCATGGAACCATGCCTCGACCCGTCAATGGAAGTGCAGGCAGCGGGGCGCATCCATCGCCTCGGGCAGACGAAGGAGGTTTTCGTCAAGAAGCTCTGCTACAAGCACTCGCTCGATGGCGCCATCGTCCATCTGCACAAGGAGCTCAGTGCGGGTACACTTTCGATTGTGGACAACCAATTCCCGGTGGAAGCCCTGCGGATCCTCCAGGCTGACAGATGAGGATGTTACATGTTTATCGACGTGATTTCGTGACTCGGTTACGGTTTCTTGTGCCGTTCCGGCCCGGCTCGTGTCAGCGCCGCACGTGTTGCGTGCTTGTCAACCGGCGGCACGGACCTTGTGTACACCGGGCGGGGCCGAGACACCGTATGGTTTTCATCTTTATACACGTGTGACCGACGATGACTGAATGCCTTACGACAGAGCAGTTCGTGCAACACGCGCAGCTGCTGCGCATCATCCGCGGTCCGTGTGCATCCCCACAACTACATCACACTGTCCATCAGCATGCTTTCCCCGTCTCACACACGTCCCTGCACTGTGCGGTGGCGCACCGTGAGTTCCCGCTCGCCTCGCTAGAGGATCACTCAAATCATGGCAAAGACCTCCTTGGCGGCCTTGATGGTTTTCTCGATGTCAGCGTCCGAGTGCGCGAGTGAGACGAAGCCGGCCTCGTATTGCGAGGGAGCGAGGTACACGCCACGCTCGAGCATGCCCCGGTGCCACCGTGCAAACTTGTCCGTGTCCGACTTGGCCGCGTCGGCGAAGCACTTGACCGGCCCCTCGCAGAAGAAGAAGCCGAACATGCCGCTGATGTGGCCGCCGGTGACAGCGTGGCCAGCCGCCTTGCCGGCGGCGAGGATGCCGTCGATGAGCTTCTTGGTCTGCTTATCAAGGTACTCGTACGAGCCTGGCTGCCGGAGGATCTTGAGAGTCTCGATGCCCGCGCGCATCGCGAGCGGGTTGCCCGAGAGGGTGCCAGCCTGGTACATGGGGCCCGCAGGCGCCACCATCTCCATGATCTCCCTCTTGCCCGCATACGCGCCCACGGGCAGACCGCCGCCGATGACCTTGCCGAAGGTGGAGAGGTCAGGCGTGATGCCCCAATGCTGCTGCGCGCCGCCGTACGAGATGCGGAAGCCTGTCATCACCTCGTCGAAGACGAGCAGCGCGCCGTTGTCGTCGCAGAGCTGGCGCAGCCCCGTGAGGAAGGCCTTGTCCGGCACGATGAAGCCCGAGTTGCCCACGACGCCCTCGAGGATGACACCGGCGATCTCGCCCTTGTTCGCCTGGAAGAGTGCCTTGACGGACTCGAGGTCGTTGTACGTTGCCACCAGCGTCGACTGCGATGCGCCCACGGTGACGCCCGGCGAATCAGGCAGCCCAAGCGTCGCGACGCCCGAGCCCGCCGCCACCAGGAAGGCGTCGGCGTGCCCGTGGTAGCAGCCGTCGAACTTGATGATCTTTTCGCGCTTGGTGTACGCGCGCATCAGCCGCAGCACGCCCATGCACGCCTCGGTGCCCGAGTTGGTGAAGCGCACCATCTCGACCGACGGCACCGCGTCGATCACCATCTTGGCGAGCTCGTTCTCGAGCGCGCAGGGCGCACCGAAGGACGTGCCCTTGTCCATCGTCTCCTTGATCGCAGCGAGCACCCTGTCGTCCGCGTGACCCACGATCGCTGGGCCCCACGAGCCGACGTAGTCCACGTACTCGTTCCCGTCGACATCGTACGCCTTGCTGCCCTTAGCGCGGTCGAAGACGACGGGTTCACCGCCCACCGACTTGAAGGCGCGCACCGGCGAGGAGACACCGCCCGGCATGATCGTCCGTGCCTCCGCCATGATCTTGGAGGACTTTGCAGTCGAGAAGCCCGTCGCCTGTTCAGCGACACACATCGAACATGCACTCAAAATCAGCCCCACGGTACAAGAGCGCAGGCGCGGCGCGATCGCGATGTTTCGTTGGCAGGTTCGACGCGCAGCTCGACGAACCGCGACCATGCTCACGACCGGCTGCTGCGTCTGCTGCTGCAGCACAAAGTGCGGACCGCTTCCGGCGAGGAATGAGAGCGAGGCAGTGGTAATGGCGGCGATCATGGTCTGCACGCCCGACGATGAGGACGAGAGGGAGGTCGCGCGAGATGGGAAAAGCAATGATTGGAAATTCGCTCGGAAAAAACGTTCCCCCTCTCGTGGTGTCTCTCTCTTCGATTCTCACAGAGAGCGCCTCTCGACCTACGAGCCCTGGTCGCCGTGTGTATTAACAGATCGGATGGTATCGTCTCTTGGGCCTCTCAAATTCTCTCAAACCGACTAAATAGCACCTAAAAAGCACTTGTTAAAAAGCAATTGTCTGTGGTCTCTGTCCCCACGCCTCAAGCCGAGCCTGACGAAACTCGTGTGTGTGGCCGGCGGACGGCGGCGCCCCGGTCCCATACAGGCGCCCAGCTCGAGCTTCAAGCTACGCCAGTGTGAGTATGCCGGCGAGCAGCGCTATCAGCGCGAGAAGTGCAAGTATTGCCACGTCCGGCCGTCCATCGTCCGCGTCGATGCGCAAGGCCGCCCCAGCTCCTCCTGCTCCTCCTACAGAGAGTCCAAGCGAACGACGGGCGCGCGACGCGCGAGCGAACGACGGGCGCGCGATGGAGCCGTGATTCACAAGCAGATGATCGACGAAGGCTGCCGCTGACGGGAAGGCTCGCGCCCACTGCGAGTGGTAGCAGCCGTTCTCGTACAAGCAGAGCTGCGTTGGGGCGGCGCAGCCAACGCCCTCCTTGCAGCGTGAATTGCCAGGCCCAGCTACTGTCCTGAACGCCTTGCATCGGTTGACTTGCGCCCACCTGCGGAACTGCTCTTGCACCGATTCGCACGTGTCGGCTTGGATGCCGCAGCAGCAGGTCGAGGAGGGACTCGCTATGCTCCGCGACATCCTCTGCCGGACGAGCTCACCGGCCGGCGCAGGGCTGCGTGCGCAGCAGCCACTCGTGTTGACCATCGCGTCGTTGCGGCAGTGGTGGATAGAGACGGGCAACGGATCGGCTCGCGTGAGTCCGTATTCGTGACCGGCGGCGGTCGCAACAGCCGCCCATTGCGTGCGGCTCTTGGAGGCAGGGTCCACCAAGTGTGACGCCATGAAGCCGCCGTTGGAGAAACCGCTCACAGAAATCGAGTGGGGCGCGGCCAAGCCCTCAGCAACAAGCGCCGCGACGATGCCATCGATGAACGAAACGTCGTCAATCTTTTCGTTCAGGGCCGGGCCGCAGCAGTGTGGCGCATGGAAACTCGAACCGATGCCTTCAGGAGCTACCAGCCCGACTCCGCGTGCATCCGCAACGTCTGCAAATTTGTCGATCTCCATTTCAGCAGTGCACCCAAAGCAATGCACGAGGACGATGAATGGCAGTGGCTTCGCATGCGCACATGATGACGGCAGTCGAACGATGTATGATCTGCCGTCGGCTGTTGATCGATGCGCTGGGATGCCGCAAGGATGCGTCGCTGCGACACTCAGCCACGGCAGAACGAGGCCGGCGGAGGACATTGTACGATGAGACTATGGTAATTATAGTTCACCTTCTTCGAGGACCCCCGCAAAGCGCATTCCCGGGGAAGGCCACGGCGGGGGCTGGCCGAAATTATGCAATGGTTCCTACAATAGTAGTCGAGCGTCCACATCGTGCACCTCTAGCAGCGTCGTACCGGTCACCCTCGCGGCGTCCGCCTTTTGTCCTCTATGCCGCCGCCAGCGCCGTCGTCCCGTCGCTGCTCTAATGGCATCCTTACCTTCTTCAACCCGACGGAGGCCAACCTTCAGAGACTCGACACCTTCTGCTCGGAGGAGACGAACTACGCCGTCTACGGCGAGGCGGTGTGCCAGC
>PJAB01001952.1:0-11283 GCA_002887195.1 Chrysochromulina parva | reverse complement strand
ATGTGGCCACGCTGCTCGCCGAGGCCGACGAGATCGGCGTCGAGACGCCAGAGGCTGAGCTCATCCGCGCCATCGTCGCGCGCGCGACCGAGTGGCAGGCGCGCGCGAACGCGCTGCTCGATGGCTCGCCAATCGCGACGTCCCCCTCCTTTGAGTGGGCGGCGACGGCGCGAGAACTCGTTCGCGAGAGTGCTGTGCTCGAGGTGGAGCCGGAGGCGGAATCGCTGCTGCTGCTCCCGCTTTCGCGCCTTGAGGACTGGGGCAACATGGCTGCCTCGCTCGGCGTGCCCGTGCAGTCGACCGATCCGGAGATCGACCTGACGGGTGCCAACGGTGCGTGGGACAATATGGAGGACGCCGCCTCGCTCGCGGCACAGGCCAGCTGGCTTCCGCTGCCCGCGGCCGACGTCCAGGCGCTCACAAGAGCCGTTGAGCACGCGTGCATGTGGCGGCAGGCAGCGCGCCAGCTCCTCATCCTTGGCGTCCAGGGCGCGAGCTCGGCCGCAGCGGCGGCCAGCGGCGGCAGGGCTCCGCTGCATCCGCCGGCGCCGTCGCTCCCCGGGGGCGGCGCGACTCTGGTCGCCGAGCTGCGCGCGCTCGACGAGGGGCGTCCGTCGCTGCATGTGCTGCCCGAGGCGGAGGAGCTGCGCCATGCTCTCGCCCGCCACGAGCTCGTGGGCGCGCCGTAGGCGAGTGGCGGAGGCTGTGTGTGGCAACTGTCGGATCTGGCGGGCGGCCAGAGGCCTGACTACGGCCTGACGAGGCACATCGAGAACGGAGACCGGCACATGTGTGTGGAGTGCGATTATTGGCGCATTCAAACGACGGACCCGCGGGGGAGCGGCGGCGAGAGAGGTCGAGAGTATGAGAGACGCGAGAGAGTCATCTATACAAGAGTTCTCCGACACTCCGAGCGCGGGTCAGAGCCGTTTTATGGCATGGTCTGAGGTCTGAGCGTCTGAGCGTATGACACTCTGGCGAACTGGGATCGTATCGTATTGGCTGAGTGGACTCCGCCCAGACGTCTGTAACTAAGCGGGCCCGCCGCACCCGCGCCGCTTGAGATGTTCGGATCTCGTCGGATGGATCTTCGATTTTGGCCGCTTAGACGTCCTCGACAGATACACGATACGATAGCGGACCGGACAATGGCCGCGCGGCCCGGCGCTTCAAGTCGCGATCACGTCGCCCGCTTGTTAACGCGTTACACGTAATACCCGGTACGTAAAACGTCGTGCCAGCGGACCGACCACACGATTGAGGATTGTCGATTCACTTGCGCACGATCTCCGGGACGCCAAATCGCACTCAGGCGCCGCCGCCATCATCCCACATCCCGCATGCCCCGCCTTTCTCTCCAGCACCTTACGCCCAATTCACTCAGGCGCGCCGCCGCCATCATCCCACATCCCACGCCCCCTTTCTCCACGCCCCACCATGCACCAATTACGCCCAATTCACTCAGGCGCGCCGCCGCCATCACCATGCCCCCTTTTTCCACCTATTATCCACCCACCTGTCTCGGATGTGGGCCGGCGCGCTCATCCAATGTGGCGCGCTCATATGCCGCCCCACTCCACTGGTGCTAGTACCGGGCCGGTCGCCCAGTTCAAAGACGCGCGTTCGCGTCTGTGCGGCGAGCGAGCGGCACCGGGGCGGCGACGGGGCGCACCTGTGTGCCGAAAGGGAGTCGCATCGTGCTACTCGCGGGGCAGGTACGCGAGCGCTTGGCGTGGTGGTCCTTGGCATCGCCACGGAGGCGACCGACCACGAGCGCCTCCGCCCCGGCCTGGCGCTTTGCCACACGCTCTGCAGGGGCCTCCTCGGGCACCTCCTCGGCCCCCGCGGCGGTCGCCTCCTCGGTGGGCATCGAGAGCATCGGCGTCGGCATTGGCGTCGGCATCTTCGGCGTCGGCATCGGTGCCAGCATCGCCTCGATGCGGCCCATCCCCGCGGCCGTGGTCTCCATTGCGAGATCCTCGGCCGCACGCTGGCGCGCAAGGTCCGCCGCGCGGTCCTGGGCGCGCGCGGCCAGGTCCGCCGCGCGGTCCTGGGCGCGCGCGGCTTCCGCGCGGTCCTCGGTGGCGCGGAGCACGCGGATCTGGCCAGCGAAGCCCGCCGTGATGTGCGCCGCGAGGCCGGCATTGCCCGTGGTGATGTGCGCCGCCAGGCCGGCATTGCCGGCCGAGACGTGCGCCTCGATGGCTGCGCTGCCCTGCTCGACGGTCGCCGTGATGGTCTCGACGCTGGCGTCCAGCTTGGCCTCGAGCGACTTCACGGCCTTTGGGATCGTGCTGGCGACGAGCTGCATGCCCTGTGCGAGCCCGTGCGCTACGCCGAGGATGGCTCCCTCGTTGCGGGCGGCGTTTGAGGACGCGCGCATCTCGTCCTCCGTGAAAAGGCGCTCCTGCTTCGAGGTGCTCGACTTACCCGCCGCCTTGCCCGGCGCTGAGCCGAAGGCCTCTCGGGCGAGCACGACCTGCTCTGCAGCAAAGTTCTCCGGGAAAGAAGGCTCGACCAGGGCGAAGGCCGTAGAGGAAAAAAAGGCCGAAGGCGACGCCTGCGGTAGGCCGCCGGTGCAGGTGTAGAAGCCGCCGAGGTCGCCGCCGTGGTAGCTGCCGCCGTGGTAGCTGCCGCCGAAGGAAGCCGTGGGGGCCGCATACCAAGACGTGGGCGGGACGATGAGCGCGCCGTCGGTCGGCGCCGTCGCGAGCGGCGCCGTCGCGAGCGGCGCCATTGCGAACGGCGCCGTCAGGTGTGGCGTCGTCGCGGCGGCGGTACCCGCGATGGAGCCGCCCGCGACGGCGGGCGCGGTGGGTCCGGCGAAGTCGCCGCCCGCGACGGTGAGCGCGTCCTTGACAGCCGCCGCGCCGCGCGAGCACTCGAGGGCAGCACTCAGGAGCTTGAACGAGATGGTGTATGCGTCGTCCAGGCCAATCATGTACTCGTTCTCCTCGTAGCCAAGCTCGGCGAGCTCGGTCATGAGCGTCATAGTCTCCGCATCGGAGATGTAGGCGTTGTAAAGCTCATCGAACTGCTCCACCGTGAGCTCCTTCTCGATCGACTGTGAGCAGCCGCCGTACGCGGCCACGTAGAGTTTGCGCAGGACCTTGACGGAGTCCTCCTTGGCACTCGCGCCCTGCCAGGCCTTGGTGGTGATGTTGCCGACCAGGCAGCCGATACGCGTCGCGATGTTCGGGAGCATGTCACTGTTCAAGGCCATGTTCGACATGCCGGAGAACTTGCGGAATTCGACCAACACCTGCTGCTTGAGCTTCGCGTGCTTGGACCTGCGGGGCGGACGGCGGAGGTCGACCGGAACGTCAGTGTCAGCGGTCTTGCGTGCATCGAAGCAGCACACGCGGTCAAGCGGTTCGCTGCGCGGTGAGCGGCGTACGGATTTGCAAACGCGACGAGCGACATGTTGCCTGCGGCCCGCGCGACGCGGTGCATGAAATGCGTCTTGCTCTCCCCCCGACCAATGCCGCCGCGCTCGACGAGGGTGGCCTTCTTCTCGGCGATCAATTTGTGCCACACCGGCGAGTCTGGGTCGATGACCTTGTACGGGAAATGCGGCGCGAAAAGTGAGAACTGTCCGCACATCGGGCCGCGAGCAGCTCCCCGCAGTTCTGACCCTCCCAGAAGGCGCGGGAGATACAGAGAAAGGCCGATGAGCTGACCTTTTTCGCCCAGGTATGATGCCCACACCGCCCCCGACGCAAGCGAAGGAGGCCGTCAGCGACGGAGAACCAACCAGCGAGGTCTCGCCCTTGACTGAATTCGAGCAGAGTGGCCTTGACCCTCGAGCGCCATCGTCCACCGCCAACGCCAGTGTCCAGGTGCTCAAATGGGGCAGTCTCGTGCTGCTCGTCATGCAGAACAGCAGCCTTTTCGTGGTGACGCGCTACACGCGCGCCGGTAATCATCGTGGGCATCTGTATCTACCTTCCGTGGTCGTTCTGATCGTAGAGCTTCTCAAGATGGCCATCTGCCTCGGCCTGATCCTCTTTGGCACAGGCTCGGTCAATGGGATGGCATCCGAGCTGCGTCGGCATGTCTGGGAAGCCCGTTCAGAGACGCTCCGGCTCGGCGTCCCAGCGGCATGCTACGCGCTTCAGAATAACCTCATCTTCGTCGCCATCTCCAACCTCTCCGCCACGGCGGCGCAGGTTCTCTTTCAGCTGAAGACGATCTCGACCGCCTGTTTCACGATCCTCCTGCTCGGCAAGTCGTTCCGCGGTCCGCAGTGGCTCTCCTTCATTCTTCTCACCGCCGGGGTCGTCTTGGTGCAGAGCGAGGACGCCAAGTCCTCCGCCGCCGCGAAAGCGAACCCGTTTCTTGGCGTCTGCGCAGCACTCGTGGCAGCGACGCTCTCGGGCTTCGCGGGCGTGTACCTCGAGAAAATGTTCACCTCTGGTGGCATCTCGCTCTGGATGCGCAACGTGCAGCTCGGCCTCTTTGCCATCCCGCTGCAGCTCTTGGCGATCGTGCAGTTAGACCTCGACAAGGTGCTACGCTACGGCTTGCTGCAAGGCTTCCGCCCGAGTACGTGGATCGTGGTCGCCATCCAGGTCACAGGCGCGCTGCTCACGGCCATCGTGATCAAGCACGCGGGGAACGTGCTCAAAACGTTCGCCGCCGTGCTCGCGCTCCTCATGACGTGTGGGCTGAGCATGCTCATCTTTGACTTCCATCCGACGGCCCTTTTCTGGGCGGGCGTGCTGACCGTGGCCGCCTCGATCTGGCTGTACGCGCGCCCCGACGACTACCTCACGCTGCTCGCGCTGCAGCAGCAGCACAGAGAAGGGTTGTATACAGCTGCATACTGTTTGGGGGTTATTACTGTTTCTGCTGTATCTGCTGTATCTGCTGTATCCCTGATTCTATCTTAAACTTCTATCGCTCGGGGACGTTAACGCGGAACCGAATCCCCGTACTGTACACGAGCCTGTGGCCTCTTGTCGTCGCCCTGCTTCGCCAGGCCGTCGAGCCGCGCGGCGTGTGCCGCTTGCCCGGCAGCGCGACAAGCCCTTGCGGCTAGGGCATAGTCGGAGCTGCGCGTCGGCGGCTCACGCATGCCTCCTGCACCTCCTCCTGGCGCCGCCTGCCCTCTGGACGCTCGCGCCGTCCGTGAGTTATCGCGCTCTGAGGCGGCGAACACGCTTGGCGTCGTCTCGAGCGCATCACGGGCCTCGATCATATGGAGAGCCGCTTGCCAGTCAGCGGCGCCCGCAGCGGCAATGAGCCCCTGGCGAATTGCGACGGCGTCGGCGCTCAGGCCTCTCTGCTCGAGCAGCGCGAACAACGTGAGGGCGGCACGCCATTTGCGGGCAGCGTTGCATGCGCGCATCGCGCCCGTGAGCCCGATGAGGCTGGGGGCGAGACCGTCGGCGAGCATGCTGCGTACAAGGTGCACCGCCAGCCGCGCCGCCGGCCGGCTGCCCACATCGCGGGTGCATGCTATGGCGGTGTGGTAGGTGATGGCGTCGGGTGTGAGCCCCTCTGCGCGCAGCTCCTCCAGCAGGTGGCTCACTTCCTCCCACGCCCCCCCACGTTCGCAGGCTACGAGCGCCGCGTTGTACGTGACGATCGTCCGTGGCTCCTCGTCCTGCCGCATGTCTTCGAGAAGCGACAACGCCACCGGCCACAGCTCGGGGGTGGCGCACGCGCGGATGGCGGAGTTATACGCGATCGTGTTCGGGAGTACTCCGGCAGCGTTCATGCGCTGCAGCGTCGCGAGCGCGTTCGATGAGGCGCCGCCGCGCTCGCAAGCAGAGATGGTTGTGGCGAAGGAGACGACGTCGGGGGACACGTCAGCTGCGACCATCTCATCGAGGAGCGCGAGCGCGCGCTGCCACGCGCCCACGCGGCTGGCGGTGGCGATCGCCGTGTTGTACGAGACGACGTCCGGCGGCGGACCGTTCTGCTGCATGTCGCGGAGCAGCAGCTCAGCCTCCTCAAGCTGGCCGCCACGCTCGCACGCAACGAGCACCGCGTTGCAAGCGACCGTGTCGGGATCGATGCCGTCTGCCTCACGCATGTCGGCGTACAGTGAGAGAGCGATTGGCCACAGCTTGCTCGTCGCGCAAGCACGCATGGCGATCGTGTACGCCAGAACGTTGGGCGTGCACCCAGCAGCCTGCATCTGCTGGAAGACAGCCAGGGTGCGCTCGCCAGCGCCAAGGCGACTGTGCGCCGTCATCGCTTCGACATACACCCTTGGCTGATGCCGCGATGATGCGGCAGCGGCCTCCTCCCACCCCCGAAACATTTCGAGTGCCTTGCGGTACTCACCACGTCGGTTGCAAGCGGCCATCTCCGCTGCAAGCGGTGTCGCTGAGAGACCACTTGATGGGTGGAATCCCTGAGCGGAAAGGAGCAGGAAGGGCAGGTTCGCTCTCATTTCTATCGGCGTGGCTAGGCATTCACTACATGATACTACATGTATGAAAACCACGTGATGTGTTTGATCAATCCTACTTCAGTCGAGAGGTTTTAAGTGTCCGGCTTCGTATTCACGTGATGCGCGCTTTTGTTTGAGGACTTTTTCACGAAAGGGCCTCAGATGGCGAGCACACTCATGCTCCTTCGAGTACGCATCCCGAGCGGCAGCACACTCAAGCTGCGCGTCGCGAGCACACTCACCTACTCCGAGCTCCTCTCCATGGCTGCGGCCGAAGCTGGCGCATCGACCGAGTCCTGCGAACTATCGCTGAACAGAGAGAATGCCATTCCCCGCGCCGCTCCTGGCATCTCACTCGCACAGCTGGGATTAGCACATGGCGACCTCGTATACCTGATGGATCGCACCATCGCGGCAGCGCCGCCAGCGGCTGCAGACGATGGCTTCACGCCGACTCAGACCCAAGTTCCAGCCACACATCACCCCATCAACCCAACTCAGGCAGCTGGCGATGAGCCATCGGGTTCGGAGTCTTCTACGATGCACGATGCGCGTGCCCACTCTCTCGTCACCTCGACCCCGCCGCGGCCACCTACGACGCTCGTGCCGCAGGGCCTTGTCGATGCGATAGCGTCACTGCTGGCCGCGAGCGGAGCTGACGGACCTCATGAGCCCATCGTCGTGGCACTGCACGTGCTGTTGCACCAGTGTGGCTTCGTCCTGCTGCCTGCCGGCGGTAGCGACACTGCAGCACGCGGCAAGCCTGGCGGCGCGGCGCTACCGCCCACATGGCGCGTCACCGCGCCCGCTCTCTACTCGCTTCGGTATGCTCACGCACGCGCGGCCGGCGCTTCGACGGAGGCGGACGGCGCAGTCCTCGACCTCAAGGCGGTCCCGATGGGCACATCGCTCCTGGTCCACGCCATGACGCTTCTTCCGCCCGCCGCCACTGCAGGCGGCACGGCGACGCTGATTCACTGGGAGGTGAGGGCGTCCGACCACGCGCTCAGCCGTGGGGGCGAGTCTGGGGGTCTCACACTCCTCAAGCTCCCGCGACTGGTGCACACCGCATCCACCACGCTCGTGCAGCCCCTCTTGGATCGCATCGGGACCGCGGCAGCGGCGGCCAGCGGCTCGCGCGTGGGCGGCGTGTCACCGGGCCCGCGACTGCTCGACCTGTGCCCGGAGCTCAAGTTCGCTATCCTCGTGCACGTGGCGGACTTTCGGCACCTGGTGCAGGCGAGTGGCACATGCGCCGAGCTGCGCCGCCTCGCTCTCGACGACCTCCTCTGGCACCGGCTCTACGAGGCGCGCTTTGGCGATCCACCACCCTGGGCGCGCGACGCGCACGCGGCCGCCGGCTCCGCTGCCGCTGCCGCGCCCACCGCTGCAAGCGCCGCCGCTGCTTTTCGCCGCCGCCACCAGGAGGAATTGCGCGCTGCACGAGAGGCAGAGCGCTCCCAACGTGCAGCACGCGAGGCTGCGGCAGCAGCACGCTTCCCGCCTGGCGGCATGCCGATGGGGCCATGGCCAGGCGGCGGTGACGGCATGTACCTTGGTGGAATGCCATACGGCGGTGGCATGGTCCCTGGCATCCTCGGTGGCGACTTTGATCGCATCCCGGGCGGAGGGCTGCCACCGCCCTTCGGTCCAAACCCCTTTGGCGGCCGCGGCGGGCCATACGGCGGTGGCGGTCTGCCATTTGGCGGTGGCGATCTACCCGCCGGCCCCGGGGGATTCCTTCCTCCGGGCGCCGTGCCGCCCGGCGCGCGGCACGATCTGATCTCGCCCCTCCTCGATCCAGATGGCATGAGTGGCATGGGCGGCGGTCTGGGCGGTGGTATGGGCGGCAAAGGGCGTGGGCGCGGGCGAGGCGGCGGGCGGGGTGGCTTCTTCCCAACCATGCCGGGAGGCGGCGGCGGCTTCGATGGGTGGGACCCAGCGGGTGGCATGCTTTGATCGTCGTTTCGTCGTGGCAATGGCTGTGATCAAGGGGAGGCGGCTTAACACTTCCCGATACGTCGCCAGCCTGGTGGCTGGGGCGCACATACCTTGGCACAAACTCGGTTGGTGCGCATCGATCATAATGCGCAAAGCGGGCACGGCTGATACTCGTCGAACTGAAGAGCGTCTGTTCGGTGCCAGTGTGTCTCCCATGGCTGGGGTCGGTGGTCCCGCGGCGGTTGAGGCGGAAGCGCAAACGCGTGGCCTGGCCTGGCACAGTGTGCCGTGCGTAACGTGTTGTCCGATGTGTGCCGATGGCGATGCGGACGCACTATGGCGGGGGTTTCCGGTGCACTGCCGGGGGGGCGGGTTCGCGGATGCCGGATCGGCAAGCGGCCGCCCACAGAGTCTCTGCACAATTTGGCGAGTGGGCCGTGCCCGCCGGTGCGCGGTGGGCCCCTCGCCCCCTGTCCTGTCGCTCGATCCTGCCGCACCGAACGCGAACCGCCGATTCCGCGGAGTTACAGACGACACGGTTTTAGAGTGATGTAAGTGTGATGCTGTCGGACAGTCCTCAGGGTCAGGCGGAGGGACCGGTGATTGATTCAAACTTGGAAACTAGGGCACCCGGCCTTGCGCTTACACGGCTCGTAATCAGCTGATTAAGCAGCACGGATGTACGGTATGCGCACAGAGCGCAGAACGAAACGCTGTTTTGGCGAAGAGTGGCGGTCCGCCAATTCGCTGGAGGAGTCGACCATCGGCGTGGCGGAAGGCTGCATGCCTCCTGCTCAAGAAAAGAAGGCCGCAGGTTCAGGAGCTCAGTCCACCGGCGGCTCGGCGGCACAAGATGGCGCACAGGACGGGGTGAGAAGCGTGCCGCCGCAGTGCCCTCCGCCCTGTGCATGAGCAGCCATGCACGCACGCGCGCCACGCAAGCATGATCACGACGGCACAACTGGCTGAGCGATCCGATGTTCCCGACTTGTGTGCGCAGGGCGATGAGTCTCGTCATCCTGCAATCCGAGGTGCAGGTGGCTCTCGTGGCAGTGCACAGGTGATTGCTGCGAATGCAGAGGCGGAGACTGGAGATGAGGAGGGTGTCACGCTCTCCGAGTTCAATCGGTGGTTGATTCATGAGGACAACTGGACGAGTGCAGAGGAGGTGCGCGAGCATTATCAGGAGGGGTCGCAGCAGCGCAAAGAGAGGGACGAGACCCATCGCGAGCGTGGAATGGAGCGACAGGCTCAGTCCATCGAACAAATGAAGCTTGCTAAAGGAAAGGTTGAGGAGCACCGCCAGAAAAACTTGGAACAGGGCAAGCAGGTGCGTGAGAAGGTGGCTGATTGGAATCGTGATGCGTACGAGGAACGCGAGGCGCACAAAAAGATCGCGCTCGCGTTGAAAAAGCAGATGAATTCCGCAGTGCGCACTAAGGAGGAGATGGACGCGTTGCTCAGCATGAAGAAGAAACTTGGCGAGGTGGTGAAGGCGGAGGATGCGAAGATCAGTGAGGCGGCCAAATCGCAGCGCGAGGAATTCCTCAAGATCAACAAGGCTCAGGTCGAAAAAGTGAAGAAGGAAACGGCAGACCAGGTGACCGAGGACGCAAAGCGCTTTTTCTTCGAGAAGCGCAAGTCTAGCGTGTCGACGATCAAGAGCGAAGAGAAGACTTGGGAGGAGGCGCGGAAAAAGGCGAGTGCCGACTTCAAGGATAAGGTTGCCCTGCTAAAGGCGAAGTCAAAATCGATCGAAGCGTCTGCGCGCGGGTCACGCAAGACGTTGCAATCGCAAAGAGCACGCGAAGCGGCCGAGATGCGAAAGCTCAAAGCAGAGCAGGCGCAATCTTTCCGGGCGGCCCAGGAGGAGCATGCCGCAACGACCAAGCAAACGGTCTACGCGGCCGTGAACCAAAAATTTGTGCAGCCGCAATCCTCGCGGCGTATGTTGCAGCATCCACACTATGCGGAGGTGACGGCAGTCGTCACCGACATCACGAGCACGATCAGCAAGGAGATCGCTCAGAGTCCACGGTGGCGACCACCGTCGGCTGCAGGTGCGGCGGCAGCCCTGGTGAGCGGAATCAAACCGGCGGCGCTGCGCATGGCGACAAGTGCTGGAGGAACACGCAAATGAGCACTCTACAGGCGACCAATAGGAGTACAAAGGCGACCGACAAGCAGTACAACAGTTTTTTGCTTCTCTGTAGTCATCTCGCTAGGTGGCCGTGTGTGGTCTGTGGTGCGAGGCCGAGGGTGTGCCGTGCGATGCGTGCGGGCTCTCGTCGGGGCGTGCTCGGCTCTGTTGGGCATGGGGCGGGGTAAGATCGCGTGTGATCGCATGTGTACAAGTTGTCGTGGATAGTGCGCGGTACCCCTGGCGCGGCGGCGCGGCGCGCGGTAGGAGGCGCCGCGCGGTGGCGGGTGGGGACGCAGCGACGCACACCCCGCGGGTACCCACGTCGAGAGAGATTTGTAACTGAACAAGCTACCCACGTCCATTGCCCACGTCGAATTTATGCAATACGCTCCGTCCCGGATACGTCACGGGATATCCACTTCTTGATACATCGCGCAAGCGGGACGATCGAGACGTTGCGTCGTCCAGTTCCGGGTATGTTCATCTTTCTGAGGGCCCAGCAGTCATCGAAGCAGTAACCGTCTGCAGGAGGTCCGCGGTAAGCGAGGCGCTGTAGAGGGGCGGCGCTGTAGAGGCGCTGTAGAGGTGCCTCTTTCTGAGAAAGGGATGAGTGTTGTTTTTTCCCGAAAGTGGTGTTGTTTTTTCCCATACGCATTCATGTGCATTCGTATGCATACGTGTGCATTCATATGCATTTCATTGTTTTTTGCATGCATTCAGACGCGCTGCATTCTACAAATCGGTTGCATTCAAACGCATTTTGCAACCACTTTGAGCTGCTGCATTCTTCCGATGC
>PJAB01001951.1:0-11283 GCA_002887195.1 Chrysochromulina parva | reverse complement strand
GCACACAGACGAATCTCACAACCAACCAAACCCACCAACAACACACACCCCGCACGTCAGCGCGACAACCGAAGCCGCGGCCGACTCAACAGCCGCAAGCCCGAAGCCGACCGCTCCCCGGTACCGGTAAAAAGCCGCCGGTACTGTTCATCACCTCCTCGCTCCTGTCGCCTGTGAACGCACACTGCCGAGAGGAGACTAACGCTCCTGGTACACACCAAAATCTTTTTCGACTGACTGACGAGACTCTGCCGGCGTTCCAGCCGCGCTGGAGGCACCCTAATCAATCTCCATCGGCCCGTGTCCGTCGGCACCCATCGATGCGCCGCAACGCCCAGCTGCGCTTGTCCCAGCAGCAGCTGCGCCGCTGGGTGCGCAGCAAGAGCGAGATCTCCGGCATAGGCACGTACGAGGCCGTGCTCCCCAACAAGGCCGAGGCCGACGCCGGCAAGCCTAACAAGTACTCGGCTGTCATCACGCAGCGCAAGACGCAGGGCGCGGGTCAGGCGCAGCTCTTCGCGACGGACGTGGGAAAGGTTCCGCAGGGCATGAGCAAGCCGCAGGTCGGCATCGCGTCTGTGTGGTGGGAGGGCAATCCGTGCAACATGCACCTGCTCGATCTCGCGCAGGTCGCCAAGGAGAAGTGCTTGGAGCGCGGCCTGATCGGCCTGCGCTTCAACAGCATCGGCGTGAGCGACGGGATCAGCAACGGCACCGACGGCATGGCCTACTCGCTGCAGAGCCGCGATCTGATCGCGGATGGCATCGAGACGGTCATGGGCGCGCAGTACTACGACGCCAACATCTCGATCCCGGGGTGCGATAAGAACATGCCTGGCTGCATCATGGCGATGGCGCGCTTCAACCGTCCGAGCGTGATGGTATACGGCGGCACGATCCGCGCGGGCTGCCGGCCAAACATGGACGAAAAGCTCGACATCATTTCCGCGTTCCAGGCCTACGGCGAGTTTGTCGCGGGCAAGATCGACGACAGCACACGGCTGGACGTGGTTCGCTCGTCGTGTCCAGGCCCGGGCGCGTGCGGTGGCATGTACACGGCGAACACGATGGCGTCGGCGATCGAGGCGCTCGGCATGTCCGTGCCGTACTCGTCTTCCATCCCGGCATGGCTCCCCTCGGCAAACAACGGCCAGGGTGGGCTCCACCCCGAAAAGACGGATGAGGTGGAGCGCGCGGTGGCAGCGCTGGAGCATTGCATCAAGCACGACATCAAGCCGCGGGACATCATGACGAAGGCGGCCTTCGAGAACGCGGTGCGCTTCATCATGGTCACCGGCGGCAGCACCAACGCCACCATTCACATCATCGCGATGGCGCGCTCTGCGGGCGTCGATTTCACTCTCAAGGATTTCCGTCGCATCTCCGCCGAGACGCCCTTCATCGCGGATCTGAAGCCGAGCGGCAAGTACGTGATGGAGGACCTGCATAAGGTAGGTGGCACGCCCGCGGTGCTCAAGTACATGCTCGAGAAGGGCTACCTGGACGGCAGCTGCCTCACGGTGACGGGCAAGACGATGGCTGAGAACCTCGCGCCGCTGCCCGGCCTTGCCAAAGGGCAGATGGTGATCGGAACGTTCGAGAAGCCTGTCAAGGCGACTGGGCACATAGCTATCCTCGAGGGCAACCTGGCACCCGAAGGCGCCGTTGGCAAGATCACGGGCAAAGAGGGCACCTCGTTCCAGGGGCCCGCGCGCTGCTTCGATGCGGAGGAGGACATGATGGCGGCGGTGCTAGCCGACCGCGAATCGCTCAAGGGCTGCGTGATCGTCATTCGGTACGAGGGGCCCAAGGGTGGTCCAGGGATGAAGGAGATGCTCAACCCGACGTCGGTTGTCATGGGCGCGGGCCTCGGGCAGGACGTGGCCCTCATCACCGATGGACGCTTCTCGGGCGGCTCCCACGGCTTCTGCGTCGGCCACGTGGCGCCGGAAGCGCAGGTGGGTGGACCTATCGCGCTCGTCAAGGATGGCGACATTATCCGCATTGACGCGAACGACCTGAGCATCTCGGTCCATATCTCGGACGCGGAGATGGCGAAGCGCCGCGCCGCCTTCGTGCCGCCGCCGTACAAGTACACGCGCGGCACCATGTACCGGTACATTAAGACCGTCTCGTCGGCACAGCACGGTTGCGTCACCGACGAGTGAGAGCGGGGCTAGGAGCTCTGCAACCCTGCAAGCAGCCGCGGAGTGGTGGATGCGGAGCAGGGTCGCGTGACTTACTTAGTGTCCGCGTGAGGCCTGCCAGGCCACACCCTGTCCCGGGTGCATGCGATTGCATGCATTCCTGGTGAATGAGTTACCAAATCGCGGGATGTGTGGGAAATGGTTCGGGCGCGAGGCCGTAATTTGTTGTGCAGTAAGATTCACTGGTTGCAGAGTGACTCGGCCGGGGAACATTATGTTAACATGATGTGTACTTCTTCTACTTCTAATTGCTTCTATCTTCTTCCCGCGTTGGAGACGCGATGCACGATGGGCTCACACGGGCTAAGCCACCTACTGGGGCGGCCGCGCCCGTGCACCCTGCACGCGGTGTCTTACGCATCTGGTGAACGGAGGGAGAGAGAGCGAGTGGGGACTGTTCTTACTTTGTGCAGGTGAACGGTGACCAGAGAGCCTTCCATTTTAGGTCGGCCAAGGAATCCGCAAGACGCCGCAAGATGGCCTTTCCTGCTGCCCCCTCGGTCCCACGATCCGCGCAGAAGCATGCTTTGGGGGGCGGCCTTCTGAACGTGTACAGCTCCGGAGGCCTCATCGAAGGCGAAGATTTTCTGGTCCACGTGCAGAATACCGACAAGGACAACCTGCTCCAGGTCGACTTAGACTTCTCTAGCTCGAGCAACCTGGAAGTCAAGGACCAGCGCGGGCTTCGCGTTCGTGCCATCGTCGAGCCAGGGGTGACGATGCTCGCCGCCAAGCTCGAGCCAGCCACCAAGGGGAGAGGCTACGCGCTCTCGTGGACCGTAGGCTACAAGCAGCTGCCACCCGATCCGAGGCTGGTGGAGCAGAAGCTTGCGAATCAGCGCGATCGCATTGGCAAGGGCCTCGATGAGATGCTAGCACTGCATTACGCACTGCACGCAAAGGGACTTGATCCGTTCAATGAGCGCGTGGTGCGCGAGGCACTCAGGGATGACGGCGACGTGACCAACTCTGCGATCGACCTCTTCTTTCCGCCCGTCGCCCGCTCCATCGGCAACAGTACGAGCGCCCATGCGTGGCGTCGGGCCGTCGAGATCCTCCACGACGATCCCACGACAGACAAGGACGAGACAGCCGTCTTCTTCCAGTCCGTCAATGCCAGCGACATTGTGCAGGGCGAGCTCGGCAACTGCTGGTTCCTGTCCGCGCTTGCCTCCCTGGTAG
Source organism: Chrysochromulina parva (assembly GCA_002887195.1). Lineage (NCBI taxonomy): Eukaryota > Haptophyta > Prymnesiales > Chrysochromulinaceae > Chrysochromulina > Chrysochromulina parva. The sequence continues at coordinate 7,894 of PJAB01001951.1, read as the reverse complement.
AGTTCCCGGAGATGGTCGACAGACTCTTCTGCACGGCGTGGCCGAAGAGCGTCGCGGCGGCGCGCAGGGCGGCCAAGCCCATGTACGACGACCAGGGCCTCTACAAGCTCCGCTTCTGCATGCACGGCCAGTGGATGGACGTGCTTATTGATGATTACTTTCCATGTAAGGGTCCGATGCAGGGGCCAGTCTTCTCGCGCGCTCATGGACCCGAGCTGTGGGTCATGCTGGTGGAGAAGGCGTACGCGAAGCTGCAGGGCTCGTACTGGAACTGCCGGCTCGGGCTACCCAATGAAGGGCTGCTCGATCTGACGGGAGCTCCCACGATCCGCCTGCGATTTGACGAAACCCAGGTGAGCTTCGATGACTTTTGGAGTTGGGACCGCAACTCGTGCGTCGTGTGCGCGAGCACGCCGGGGCTGGACACGTTCACCGAGGGGGGAGGGGCCACAGAGGCGCACGGCCTCGTGCCTGGCCACGCGTACACCGTCGTCCAAGCGCGCAGAATCGGCCGAGGCAAGTACGCAGGCGCGGAGGTGCTTCAGGTGCGAAACCCTTGGGGCAAGTTTGAATGGGGCGGGGCTTGGTCGGACAAGTCGCGCGAGATGGAGGCATGCAGGGCGGAGCTGGAGGACGACGGGATCGAGACCAATGACGGCGATGAGGAGAATGACGGCATGTTCTGGATGTCCTTTGAGGACTTCAAGCGCCTCTTCGCCTCCGTCTCCGTGTGCGCTCTGCACGTGCTGCAACCCGGCTCGACGCTCGCCAACCCCAAGACCCTTTCCAAGCTGCCCGAGACGCGTAACCTGCCGCCTAACCGGGGCAGTGGCCCGCGCTACGTGCCCCCGCGCAACGGGCGCCGCTCGGTCAAGCAGGCGGCACGGATGGATCCGCAGCTGTGGAATGAGGTGAGTGCCCATGATTGCCCTAATTGAGCACGATTGCATCCTCCCCTCGATCACGGCGGCCCTCTCCCCCTGCTCCCCCCACCCACAGAGCCGCGTCAAGTCCCTCTTTGATGCAAGCAGCCTGCTCGACCCGCGTCTGCGGCCGGCCCACTGCTTCCAGTTCACGGTGCCGGCGCCCGACTCGGTCTTCGAAGTCAATGAACAACTCTTCTTCACCCTCTCGCAAGTGGATGATCGCTCGCCCTTGTCGCCCGGCCATTTAGACGTCGGCCTCGTCCTCTATCGCATCGAGAGAGGCGGGCGACTGACAGAGATCGCTTTCCAAAAAGGGGTGAGTGTCTCTGCTACAACCGAGAGCAGTTCCTCGCGTCCCGCCCCTTCTTCCTCCAGAGTCTGACAGCGCCTGGCCCACGCCCTGGGCCCATGGCCTCTCATAACGTTGCCTGCCCAATCTCCCCGCCCACGCGCAGGATGCCAGCCGCAACTTATTGCTCGAGACTTACCTCGAACCGGGCGAGTACGTGGTGGTGCCCATCACTGGCGGGGTGCGCCCCGCGCCGCCGAGCACTGTCGCCAAGATCGCTCCTGTCGACGGCGACCCGCTGCTGCCCGAGTCCAACTGCCCCGTCTCCGCCTCCGTGTACTACGCGCTGCGCCGCATCTTCTTCGCGCTCGACCAGGACCTTGACGGTCTTCTCGGGCCTGCGGACCTCGCACTGCCCACGGCGGCGCCCTTTGTGGACGCCTGCAAGATAGACATCATCTCGGCCGAGGGGGAGCCAATGCAGCCGGGGTGCATGCTCAAGCTGAGCGCATTTGTGGCCCAATCGGGCGGTATCCAGCTAGAGACACTCGCCCTGGTGCTCCTCATGGCATGGGGCGGCCCCAAATCCGCGCAATGGACGACGCTCTTCAGCGCCATGGGCTACGATCATCAGCTCAACCCTACCAACGCCCATCTCCCGTTCGTGCTTGCGCTGCACGCATCGCAGTCGGTCAAGCTGCGCCGGTGCAAGCTGGACGCGAGCGTGTACGATCGCATCCTGTGCACCTATTGCAAGAGGCACGGCCACCAGCAGCGGATGGGGACTGCTTCGGTCTACGCGCTTGCCACGGGCAGTGGCGCGATCTTCGTCGGCGACAACACGGGCGTCGCGCCTGCGAGCATCACCGTCGACTGCGCGGGCTCGTACAACGTGGCCGGCCATGACGACTCACTGCAGGCCACGGGCACACTCGCCCCGCCGCCAGCCGGGCAGAAGAGCGAGGGTGCACCGCAATTTCTGCTGGCGCTCGCGCACAGGAACGTGGACGACTCCTTCTCATGGACGTATCGCTGCCAGGCGGTTGGCGCACAGCCGGCGCTGAGTGGCCCTCGGGCGCCAACGATGCCGCTGGGTACGGTTCTCGAACTGATCGTCTTCCCGGAGGACATCCCCGCCGAGGAGGCCGCGCTCGAGGCGGCAGCGGCGGCGGCGGCGGAGAGGCAGGAATCGGGGCTGCAGGTGCGCGAGTCCGAGACCCTCGAGCTGAATACGGCCTATGAGGAGACGGCCATGGAAGACGGCGCAATCCGAGCGCTGCCTCGTGCGCTCCCAACGAAGCCGCTGAAGCGGGCCGTCGGAGCTCTCAGCGCCTTGGGCCTCCTGAAGCCGAAACCGCCGACGTCAGGTGGGCCGAGTCGGGAGGAGAGTGACAGATTGAAGCTGGCGCGCGATGCTCAAGCCCTCTTGAGAGGGACGCCGTCGGCGCCTGCAACTGCAGTGGGGCCTTCGGCCGCGCGTCCGATGGAGCACACGATGGAGCACACGATGGTCGATTCCTGGGTCGCCCGGGTCATGGCGCCGGCGATGGCGCCGGCGATGGCGCCGACGGACACGCGGCCGCTGGCCTCGACGTCCTCAGGTGCAATGCTCGCGCACGACGGCGGGCGCGCCCCTCTCACGAAGCGTGTGGAAGAGGCGCAAGCAGCGGACGACATGGAGCCGCTGCTGCTGCTTGCCATCCAGACCGAAGAAGGCAAACCACCCAATGAGTGGCGGCGCGCGAACGTGGACGCCCTCTCCCAGATTGCATGCAGCCACTACCACTCGGTGGCGCTCGGCAAGGACGGCACCACCTTCTCATGGGGTCGCGGCCCGTACGGTGTGCTTGGGCACGGGTCGGAAGACGACGAGCCGTGTGCACGACCCATTGCCGCGCTCAAGGGCGAGAGGGTCCAGAGCGTGGCAGCTGGCCCGTACAATAGCGCAGCACTCACCGCCGACGGCAAGGTGCTGCTGTGGGGCTGGCACCCACTTGCGACGCTCGAGGAGGGCATGATCCATGAGACCTTCCACTCGACGCCCGTCCGCGTCGCCGTGCCGCTTCACACGAGGATCATCGGTGCGGCGTGCGGCTGCTTTGGAGTCGCCGTGTGGGATGAACGTGGGCGCGTGTACACGTGGGGGCGGGGCGATTCGGGACAGCTCGGCCATGGCAATCTCGAAAGCGTGGCGCTGCCGCGGCCTATTGAGACGCTCGAAGGCGTCGCGATCGACCAGTGCGCCTTTGGCGGCAACGACGTCGAGGGCGAGCACACAGGCTTTCTGCTCCTAGCGAGCACCTCGGGTGCGCTCTTCAGCTGCGGCAGCCCGTCCCGCGGCCAGCTAGGGCGCACATACTCCTCCGGCGTGGACAGTCCGGACAACCTTCTTAGGCGCACAACGGTCGACATTGGGAGCACCGCGCCGGTCCACCACGCGCTGCCTGGTCAAGTGCTCGGTGCCCTGTACAATCCTAAGGACGGCAGCGCCGCCCCCGTGAGCAAGCTCGCCGCGTCCGACAGCCACGCGGCTGTGCTCACCGACACGGGGGAACTCTACGTGTGGGGCGCTGAACAAGTGGCCAAGTTACCCAACATGAGCGACCAGGTAGTGTCCATGGACTTGGAGGAGCCCGCGCGTGTCCCAGACTGCCCGGAGCTAGTGGACGTTGTCTGCGCGGCGCACGTGACGCTCGGGCGCACGTCAAGAGGCGAGGCCTGGCTCATTGGCGGCGAGCGCGGGGCCGCTGGATTGCCCCGGCGCATGCAGCTGCCTGGGGCCTGCGTCGCCCTCTATGGTGGCGGGTTCTACTTGGGTGTCGCGGTGGATTTGAACGTCGAGCCGGGCGAGCTACCGGTACCGCTGGCAGCGGCGGCTGTACTTGGCGCGAGCACGAGCGCGAGCACGGCTCGGATGCGGCAGGCGGAGGAGTTGCTGGTCGCGGCAGGCCTGCCTGCCGAGCTGGCCGAGTCCGTCGAGCCAGGTCTCGCGTCGCTACTGCTCGCGGACGTGGGCCAAGCAACCCCCGATTGCCTCCGGCACGAGCTGCGCCTGCTGCGCGACTTGCTGCGTGTGGAGAAGGACAAGCTGCACCGGCTGGTGCAGGGCGACAAGGATGGCGAGCTGCCGCCCTCGGCAGGCACCTGGACCGATCAGCAGGGGCGAGGTGCAGGCACGCAGGCTCATTTTGTTGAGCCAAAGGGGGATCACCGCGAGATGTCGCTTCGCAAGCCGCCCAGGGCCAAGTACGTGATGCGTGCGGCGGAGACTATCAAATTGTACCCGCGCAAGAACGGCACGCTCTCGTCTGCCTCGCGGGCAGATAATGTCACCTGGGCCTGAACCCCGCTTGGAGCGAGAGCAGCGAGGAGCACATGTGGAGCGAGCGTAACGGGCATGATCACATTCGCACGAGGCACGTGCAGAGAGGAGGATGACGCAGAGAGGAGGGCTGTGCAGGGAGTCCGATCTCCGATGAGGACCAGGCTACAGATTCACATCTGAAATCTGTCAGTAAGCCTTACGAGCGATTAGCCCCCGTTGGCCTACCTTATAACATTAGGTTAACTTATATTTCACCATTGCCTCTAGTCACTGGCTCAGGCCTCATCCTGTCAAGATCTAGTTATCAAGACAACTACGTATGGTACTGGGAAGACACGGAAAGTTTCTCAGGCCACAAGTACATGTAATAAAAGTTGTAACTACAAGCGTGAAAAGCTCACAGGATTGGACCAAAGTGCGCCACAGGCTGCGACGCCCGCGATGCCTCCCGCCGTGGCCAAAAGCGACACCAAAGTGAAAAAGGACGACAGCAAGAAGGCAATCCCCAAGGCCACTCCGAGCATCGACACCGGCGCCGTCAGCAATACTACTGGCAAGAAGCAGACTGGGCAGACTCCTCGAGGCAAGGGCAAGACTGAGGAGACTCCACGTGGTGGTGCAAAGACGGGCAAGGACTCGCGGAAGGTGCCCGATTCCGCGCGTACGAAAGCGAGCAAGAAACCATCCAGTCCGACGACCGTATACGAAAGCGAAAGCGGCCGTATACTGGAGGATAATACTGAAAGCGTGGATGCCGGCCCCGCCGAACCAGTAAAAGGGCTGCTTTCGGCCCCAGCAGCGGCGCCGGTCGCAGTGGCTGCGAACCCGTCCGCGGCCGCGGACATGGTGGCAGAGCTGGCACTGGCATTTGTACCCGCCAGCGCGGTTGAGACGGCGAACCTCAAGCAGCTCCTCGCGGAGCGCACTGAGCTCGCCACCAAGGAGGCAGAGCGGGCGGCGGCGCTCGAGCAGCGCGCCATCACGGCTGAGAGGAAGCTGGCCGCAGCGCTCGCGTCCACGAGTGCGGCGGCGCTGGCGGCGGCGGAGGAGCGTGCCGCCATGGCGGAGGCCGCCTTCGAGTCGATGAAAGCACTACTCGAAGAGGCGGAGACAAAGATTGGTCAGCTCGGGATGAGTCTGCCCAAGTTGGCGAGCCCACCCATACGGGCACCCGCGGCGCGCACCCCCGTAGGAGGACAACCGCCACTCCCGCCGCCGCCGGCCGCCCCGTCGCCCCGTCCCGATGAGGGAGGCAGTGAGGGAGGCGCCGAGTCGGGCGTGTACGGCGAGGAGCATGCCCGTGCGGCCGTCCGCGTGCAGGCGGTACAGCGCGGGCGCTCCTCGCGTAGCGTGCTTCGTCTGGAGGCCGGGGGCTCCCCCGCGACGCCGCGCTCGGGGCCGGCGTCGATCGCGCTGCCCGAGTATACGGCGGAGCAGACGGCCGCGGCGACGAAGGTGCAAGCGCTCACGCGAGGGCGATCGGCGCGCCTCAACCTCGCCTACATGCAGCCGGCAGAGCGTCCGCGACCCGCGGTAGACGAGGATGACGGCCCATATAACGTGAGCATCGAGATGGTCTCGGGGGAGGATGGCGTCGAGGAGCTCAAAGTCAAGGTGACGATCTTTTCAGAGTAATCTGTAATGCGCGAGACACACACAGCTCTATGGAAGCTCTGCATCACTCTGTACATGTATAAGCTGTGTGTGAATGTTGGTCAGCCTGATGATATTTCCTATTCTGCATTGTGGTTTAAGGTCTGTGAGAAGGGGCGTGAATACGAGGATTCCTTTTTTGGCGCGTCTTCATAACAAGAAAAATGCCGCCGAAGAACAAGGCCAACGCCGAGACCGCTTCCGCCAGCCCATCCAAGAAGGCCAAGAAGGCCATCGAGGAGGAGGAGGAGGTCGCCGATGCCGAGCCTCCTCCCGCGTGCACGTCACCTTCTGCTGCTGATGCGGCGAGCTCCATCGTGGCGAAGGCAAGTAAGATCACGGCGGGGGCAAAGGCGATCGCCGCGGGCACGGCCGATGCCGTGACACGCACACCCACGGTGCGCAAGCCGCACGTCGAGGGCGGGCTCGTGATGGTCCACTGGAACGTGGGCGGGCTCAACGGGCTGCTCACCGGCAAGAGCGCCGAGGAGCGCAAGGCGCTGCTCAAGGATCTTGTTGACAAGGAACGGCCTGACGTGCTCGCCTTATCGGAGCACAAGCTGCAGCAGAAGAATGTAGCGGCGGCCGAGAAGGCGCTTCTCGAGCTCCTCCCCGGCTATGCTGCCCACTGGTGCGTCTGCACGGCCAAGAATGGCTACTCGGGCGTCGTCGCGCTCGTGCGCGAGGGCCTGGCGCCGGCGGTGGCTCTCGACGAGGTGTGCCCGAGCTTGCACGAGGGGCGCACGATTACGCTCACCTTTGACGACGTTGTTGCAGTCCTCGCGTATGTGCCCAACTCGGGCCAGGACCTCAAGCGTCTGGACGAGCGCATCGATACGTGGGAGCCAGCGATGCGCGCGTACCTGAAGGCGAAAAGCTCGGCAACGGGCGGGCCGGTGGTGCTCCTCGGCGACCTGAACGTCGCGCATCTCGACGCCGACATCTGGAACGTCGCGGCCAAGCACATCCCAAAGTCCGCAGGCTGCACGCCGCGCGAGCGCGAGGCGTTTGGGGTGCTGCTCGCCGACGGACCGTACGTCGACTGCTTCCGGCAGCTGCATCCGGATGCGCAGGGCGTCTTCTCGTACTGGTCGACGCGCTCGGGCGGCCAGCTTCTCAACCGCGGGCTGCGCCTCGACTACGCGGTCGCGAGCGCAGCGCTCGCCAAGGAGGGCGGTCCGCTCACGCTGCACGAGTGCGCCTACATGGGCGAGTATGCGCCCAACGGAGACCACGCGCCCACGCTCGTCGCGCTCAAGCGCGTGTGAGTGGGGCAGGGAGTTGCACGTGTGAGAGACTGTGGGAGGAGGAGGAGGACGACGAGGGGACTCGAGGGAGACCGCTCTGCACGCTTTGAGTCAGACAAAGTCACGGACTGCCCGCATGCCCCCGCTGTCGGCCAGGCATGACGGCGGGAAGCCGGGAACGAGTCTTGGTTCTCGAGAAAAGGTTACAGTACCGGTGTGTCTTACCGGAACCGGTAGTCTTTTTACCGGTACCGGCTCCCCCGGTGTCTTTTTACCGGTGTGTCCCGTGTGTGTCCCGGCTCCCAATTGCCGGCTCCCCCCGGTGTCTTTTTACCGGCCGCGGCTTCGGTTGTCGCGCTGACGTGCGGGTTGTTTGTTGTTGGTGGGTCTGGTTGGTTGTGAGATTGGTCTGTGTGCCTTTGTGCTTCCGCGTGTCCCGTGTGTCCCGTGTGTG
>PJAB01001950.1:0-11285 GCA_002887195.1 Chrysochromulina parva | reverse complement strand
CCAGAAGAGTCTGCGGAATCGGCAGACGCCGTACAGCTTGTAGCCGCTTCTATTACTGATGTGTCGTCTTGTACTGGTGGCGTCGACTCCATGAGCGCCACAGCTCTCGTCGAGGCCGCTCCGGCGACTACCGCCTTCGCCCCCGCCACGGAGCCCCCTGCCGTCGGCACTGCTATCCGTCCCTCAACCGCTCTCGCTGCCGCTTCCTATGCCTCCGCCGCCTTGACCGCCGCCACCGCCGGGTCGTTCCGAGGTCTTCGCCAGACGCCGCGGGTGCTAATTCTGCCGCGGGCGTTGTCGGATGCGGCGGGATCAGCTCCCGCTCCAGCCTCAGCACCTCCGCAGCAAGACGCCTCGCCGAGGACACAGCAGCTGCAGCAGCAAACCGAGGAGGGCGAGCGGGGCCGACAGGTCCAAGCCACCTGGCTCAGGCGGGCGCCAGCGCTCGAGCGGATGAATGAGGACGAGGGCGAGGGCGAGGTCGAGGAGCTCGAGCCGCATTTGCCGGTCAAAGTCCACACAGACACTTATTTTGCCACTTCAGCATCCGCCACTTCAGCATCCGCCCGGAACTTGGCGCCATCTGTCGAGCTCGCGCTGCAGGGCAGCTTGGATCCGAAGACGGAACAGTGGGCTCATGCGTCGACTCAGCAGCTGGAGCGGCAGCAAAACGTCTCGCCGAGGATGAAGCGGATGCAGCAGCTCGCCGAGATGCGCGAGCGGGGCCGTGAGCTCCAAGCTACCCGGCTCCGCAGTATGGCATCTGCTGACGTAGCAATGCGGCAAAGAGATCTTCTATCATCACAACACAAGTTGGCGTCGAGGCAGCTTACGCGCGCAGCCGCCTCTCCCGCACCAGCGACCCCTCAGGGTCCGTTGTTCCGGGGTCATCGTAAAAAGCCATGGGCGCTGTCGGACGGAGCAGGCGCTGCTGATACCCCAGCTACCAGCTGCAGCGCGCCTGGATCCTCGTCGTTCCAAGACGAATTGCAGCCAACGCTGGAGTGGGTGCCAGAGCTCGAGAGGCTGCAAGAAGAGAAGGGCGAGGGCGAGAGAGATGCGCTCAAGCTGCCTGCGCCCGACCTTTTCGACGCATTTGGTCAGCTCTCACAGCGCATCTTTGGCGGCAGCCCCGAGAAGGCAACGGTGCGAGCGGACATGCTTGATTCGGTGGCGGAGGAGGAGGCGCCGGCTGCTGTGGAGGAGGAACACGCACCAGAAGAGTCTGCGGAATCGGCAGACGCCGTACAGCTTGTAGCCGCTTCTATTACTGATGTGTCGTCTTGTACTGGTGGCGTCGACTCCATGAGCGCCACAGCTCTTGTCGAGGCCGCTCCGGCGACAACCGCCTTCGCCCCCGCCACGGAGCCCCCTGCCGTCGGCACTGCTACCCGTCCCTCAACCGCTCTCGTTGTCGCTTCCTATGCCTCCGCCGCCTTGACCGCCGCCACCGCGTCATTCCGGGGTCTTCGCCAGACGCCGCGGGCGCTGGAGGGCAAGAGCGCGCGGGGTTCGTCGTTCCAAGTCCAAGTCAGATTGCAGCCGATGAGTGTGGATGAGGATGAGGGCGAGAGCGATGTGCTCGAGCCACCTGTGCCCGTCGACCCCAACGCGGACGCTACGGACGGGCTCGTCGCGGAGGCGACTGACTCGTCGCAGCAGGAGCGACCTGACGTCCTGCTCGCTCTCTCAGAGCGCATGCTCACACCTGTGGCCGCACTAGACGTATTTGGTCAGCTCTCACAGCGCCTCTTTGGAGGAGTCAATTTTGGTAGCCCCGAGAATGCAACTGCACCGCTGGAGCGGGGGTCAGTAACTCCGCGCCGCGGGGCAGGGATGGCCAAGCTGGTCTCACAGACCAAGGCTTTCCAGGTCGCTGCTGCCATCAAGCTGCAGTCCATGGCCCGCGGCAGGGCTGCCCGTCGGCTTGCCTTCCTAAAGAGGCAGAGTTCCAGCCGCACTGAGCTACTCGCAACGCAGAATCGGCCAGACCTTATCGAGGGCCCGGGCCGACAGATCGGCCGCGGATCGACGCGACCGAGTGTGCCGTCGGCAACGCGAGGGCCCCCAAGCGCGACAGGGCCTACAAGGGCGAAGCGGATCGAGCTCGCGGATAGCACCTGGAATCCGGAGTCACCAATCGCGACGATAAGGGGTCTAGACCCCGTAGCGATGATCAGGCAGCTCAAGCAGCTGCTCGACGATGGCTTGATCACGCAAGAGCAATTCGAAGAAAAGAGGCTAGAAGCCAAAGAGCAGCTTCGCCGCGCCTACAAAGAGGGTAAGATTCGCGTATAGGCCTTGCCAGTACTGGAGAGTATCCAGTAACTGAAAAGCGTGAGATTAATCTAAGCGTAAAAAATCGATAGATACGTTTCTATATGATCTTACAATTTACATGAGCCGCGACAGAAGACAGATCAGAGACGAGTGTCCGAGTGGTACGGACCGGAGACGTGCTCGAGAGTACAGATCGGATTCGATGATCGGCGACGGCCGACGCCTCGACATACGGCACCTCGACTGGCGTCTGCAGCACCGTTGCGGGCATCTCTCCAGCGCGCGTACGCAGGCGTGCACACTCTGTTCAGTTCTCCCCCCTGGCCTGCTTCTGCATCGCCGCGATCTTAGCCGCGTGCGCCACCTTCTCCTCTTCGGACTTGAAGTCCCACACGAGTGCGAGCTCCCCGGGCGTGTTCGTGTAGAACTCGCGCTCAAACACGCCCATCATCCCAAAGTTAGCCGTGCGCGCCTTGCCCGCCATTGACCAGCAGTTGTACCCAATCTCGCAGTAGCAGTCGTGCGGCCCCTTCTTGACGACGCGTTGCCCTGTTTGGTGGCTGTAGTCGATGGGCTTGTCCTTGTTAAGCACGTCCCACCGCCCTCCGAAGCGCGTCGGCGCGCCGCCAGCCAGGCCATCCTCGCCAACCGTGTCCCTGTACAGGTATGGGTTACGGAGCGCGGCGCTGGGCATGCCGCTTGGCAGCTCCGCCTTGCAGTTGCCTGCGAAAGAGAAATAGGGAGGCGTGCTCAGTGAGCGCACGGGACGCGGGTTGGCGTGCCATCACACTGTGCAGCATCAGGGATGGTGCCTGCTGCGCACTCGCGCCAGTCCGCTCAAAGGGCTCGACGGGCCTCCAGCCCTCTTTGTTCATGCCATACTTGCCCCTCCACTGGCGCTTGGCCGTTTCCTCCTTGTCGATGAGCTCTTTGAAGCAGATGACGCTGTCGGTGAACATCAGGCTGTTGCCCGACATTGTGACTTGGGGGGATGGGAGCTGCGGGCGGGGCGAGCGGGCCGAGCCAAGAAACTAGCCAAGCTCTCCTCCTGTACGAACAGACGCTCACTACGGCGTTTTTTCCACCTTCAAGCTGCACACTAGTGTAACCGACATCTTTTCCAATAATGCAAAACGGCTGCGCGGTGTCCCGTCTCTCCGGGGAAAGTCATCGAAAGGCGCGAAGCGGCCCTGCTCGGGTGTGGGTCCTCTTCCCTGTGGCCTTGGTGCGGCGGCCATGCCAGCCGAGGATGAACGCGCCGACGACCACGTCAAGGTCGCCGTGCGCGTGCGTCCCATGATCCCCAAGGAGAAGCTCGAGCAGCAGAGCTTGTGCCTGAAGGTGCACCCGGCAGAGCGGCAGCTGGTGGTGGGCAAGGACCGCGCGTTCACCTTCGACTTTGTCTTTGGCGAGGACGCTTCGCAGCAGAGCGTCTATGATGAGGCGTGCGCGCCGCTCGTCGAGGCGTGCATGCAGGGCTACAATGCGACTGTCTTCGCCTACGGCCAAACGGGCTCCGGGAAGACGTACACTATGGGCAGCGGCAGCCTCTCGTGCGTCGCGCCCGAGATGCGCGGCGTGGTGCCGCGCGTGGTGGACGGCCTCTTCGAAGCACTGCGCGCCCGCGCCGATGAGGCCGAGTTCCTCGTGCGCGCCACCTACCTCGAGATCTACAACGAAGAGGTCAAGGACCTTCTGAATCCTCGCACGCCCGCCAAGTCGATCTCGATCCGCGAGGACGCGTCTGGCGGCATCTTCTTGACGGGCGTGCACGAGCGCGCCGTGGGCGCCAAGGAGGAGCTCTTCGAGTGCCTCGAGGCCGGTTCCGCCTGGCGCGCCACCGGATCCACCCTGATGAACGCCGTCTCGTCGCGCTCGCACTCGCTCTTCTCGGTGATCGTCGAGCAGCGCCCCAAGGGAGCGGGGGCGGAGCGCATCGTGTCCAAGCTGCACCTGGTGGATCTGGCCGGCTCCGAGCGTGCCAAGAAGACGGGCGCCGTCGGGCAGCGCTTCAAGGAGAGTGTCTCGATCAACCAGGGTCTGATGGCGCTCGGCAACGTGATCGCGGCCCTCTGCGACCAGCAAGGCCGGCATAAGAGCTCGCTCGCGCAGCACGTGCCGTACCGCGAGTCGAAGCTCACGCGGCTGCTTCAGGACTCTCTCGGCGGCAATACGCGCACCCTCATGGTCGCGTGCGTCTCGCCCGCCGACGGCAACCTCGACGAGTCGCTCAACACGCTCCGGTACGCGAACCGCGCGCGCAACATTACCAACAAGCCGGTTGTGAATCGCGAGATGCCGAGCGTGGTGGATCTGCGCGAGGAGATCGCGGCACTGCAGGCGCAGCTGCAGCGGCAACAGCAGCAGCAGCAGGGCCAGCTGCCGTCGCCGCCGCCGCCGCCGCCTGCCGGCAACCTCGCACGCGTGGACGAGCAGGGCGGTGAGGTGCTGTATGGCGACGAGGATGGCGAGCTGCGCGGTTCGTCAATGCCGCTGCCGCTGAGCCAGCACGTGCTCTCGGTGATGCGCGCTGAGCTGCCCGCCGAACAGATGCAGCAGCTGCTCGCCGCGCTCGTGCAGCATGCACGTGGTCGGGAGGAAGCGCGACGCGACGCGGGGCTCACGCCCCTTGGCTCTCCTGACCTCTCTCCGAGTGCCTCGCCCCTGCGGCGCTCCTCCACAGCCGCCTGGGCCGACGCCTCGGCCGCCGCCTCGGCGCCGTTGCAGCTACTGCGGCACACGATCCAGCAGTGGGGGCGCGCCGAAGCACAGCGGGCACAGCTCACCCATCGGCTGGGGACGAATGTGACGCTGCTGGAGCCCGACGACAATCTAGCGACGAGCGGAGACCCAGCGACGTCGGTGGTCGATGCGCTCCGGCGCGCGGCCGAGCGCGGCCAGCTGCTGCAGTCGCTTGCGGTGCAGCAGCTGGCGCAGCTGGAGGAGGGCTTGCTCGCGCCTGCCGCCGCCTCGCACGACGCCATCGTCGCAGCAAGCACCGCTGGCGCGCAGACTCGTGGCAAACTGACGCTACCCCCCACAACCCCTCCGAGCGCAAGTCGCCCCTGGTCCGCGCCGCCGCGCCGTTCGCCCACCGAACCCGTCGGCGCACTGCACGCTGGCGGCGAGGGCGAGGGTGCCCCCGGTGCGCTCGCCGCAGCGCGCGCGCACGCCGCCGAGGAGGTGGTGCGCCTTCGGAACGCCCTCGCAGCGCGCGAAGCCGACCTACATGAGAGTCGGGCTCATTCCGCTTCGCTCGCATCCGAGTTGGCTGAAGCGAGGGCCGACTTGGGGCGCGACGAGCAGATCTTTGCGGAGAAGCTCAAGGAGTTGCGTGAGCTACACCGCGCGTACGGCTCGCTGCGGGAGGCGCACGCCGCTCTGCAGGCGTCGCTGTACACCGAGGGCGTCAACGAAGCCGACGACGGCACGCACGCCAATAGCCTCGACTCGGGCGGCCTGCCGGCTGCTGCTGGCAGCCGCGCCCGGAGCCGCGCCGGCAGCGCGCGGCGCCGGCTCGACGAAGAAGGCGCGCCCTACGACACCCCCCCCTCGGCGGCGAGTACCCGCAGCCGTGCCAGTGGCCTCAGCCCGCTTGCACTCAGTGCCACCCTCGACTCGGTCAGAAGCGGCGGCAGCGAGCGCAGCGGTGGCGCAGGCGGCGGCATCGAAGCGGCGGACGAGGGGCCGCTACACCTCACCTGCTCGCCCAGCCGTGCGTATGCGGAGCGCCTCGAGGCAGATGACGAGGTACTCTGCGGCGACGAGGAGCTCTCTGAGAAGATGCTCGAGGCGCCCACCGATGACGACGGCACGGCGGCGGCGGCGGTGGCGGCGGCAGCCGCGGAGGGTGCCGGAGGCGAGGTGGCCGCCGCCGTCGTCGGCCGATCCTTGCCTGCGAGCGAAGAAATCGCGGCGCTCGAGCGCGACATTCGGGAGCTCGACCGCGAGCGCGAGCAGTTGCAAAACGACCAGCGCCAGCTTAGCTCTCAGGCGGCGGCCGCGGCGGCCGAGTCGGAGTCGCTCTCGCTCGATCACGAGGCTCAGCAGCAGCAGATCACCGCGTCGGTGCGCGACCTGACGCTCAACATCCGGCTCAAGGAGGAGCTGATTCGCGATCTGATGCGAGCCGACCAGGAGAGCAAGTCGGTGGTGCAGTCGTACCAGGAGCGACTGGGCGAGATGTCGCGCCAGATTGTCACGTTGCAGGAGGAGCTGCACTCGACGAAGCTCGAGATGGAGAGCGCCGAGCGGCAGGCGGGCAAGAGCGAGGAGCAGAAGCGCTCGCTGCGCCTCGAGTACGAGCGTCGTCTCAAGGAGACCGAGAGCCGGCTAGGCGAGATGCGCCGCAAGCAGCGTGAGCAGGAGCGCGCGCTCAAGTCACGAGAGGACGCCGAACGTAAGCTCGCCGAGCTGCATGCCGAGGTGGCGCGAATGAAGTCACAGCAGTCGGGGCTGCGCGACGCGCTGCGCGCCAAGCAGGAGCGGTACGAGCAGCGTCGGCTCGAGGGCGAGCGTGAGCTGCTCATGCTGCGCAAGCAGTCGGAGGAGTATGTCAAGAAGGTCCGCACGCTCGAGCAGACGAACGCGCGCCAGCTGCAGCTGCTGCAGCGTCAGACACAGGATGGTGCCGTGCCCCAGCGCCGGCGCAGCGGCAGCGGCAGCGGCAGCGGCAGCGGCAGCGGGACCGGGACCGGGACCGGCGCAGGAGCAGGCGTCGGAGCAGGCGTCGGCGCAGGCGTCGGCGCAGTCGCAGTCGCAGGCGCAGGCGTCGGCGCAGGCGGTGGAGGAGGCGGGGCACAGGGAGCGACCAGCCGTCTGCCGTTGTCGGCCCGGCCCGAGGCGGCGACGCCCAACGGTCGGACGTCCAATGGTACGCCTGCTGTCGCCTCCAAGCCTGCGGCGACCGCGCGCAAGGCCGCTGCGGACGCCGAGGGTTGCAGCCGCCCGTCGCTCATCCCGTCGCCGTCCAAAGCCGCGCCCGCAGCACATGCGGCGCATGCCGAGGCACGCGAGGCGCGCGACGCGCGGGAGGCGCGGGAAGCGCGGGAGGCAGCCGCGGAGCAGGTGGCCTTGGAGGAGGCGTTGCTCAAGCGTAAGGAGGCAGCCGACGCACTGGCCGTTGAGCTAGGCCGGCGCGAGGCCGTGCTCGCGGAGCAGGAGGCCGTGCTAGCGTCCCGCGAGGCCCTCCAGCTGCGTCAAATGCGCACCGCAATCTCGCGGCGCACCTCGATGGACGACCTCTCGCAGCACCTCGCGCAGCTCGACACCCTCATCGCCGAGGCCCGCGAGCGAGAGGCCGGCGGCGTCGAGGACGTCGAGGGCGGCGAGGGCGGCGAGGGCGAGGGCGGCGCGGAGCTGCCCCAATTGCTCACCGAGCGGCGCGAGGCCCAGGAGCGTCTCGCCGAGCTTGAGGCCCTCGGGGAGGCAGGCGGCGCCGAGCTGCTCGACGCCGCTGCCCAGTCCGAGCTCCGTGCGCTCGAGGAGCAGCTCGAGGATCTCACTGCGACACTCGAGTTCCGCAACTCGGCCATCGGCGAGCTGCGCGAGTCGATAGGGCAGATGGGCGGCGGGATGCCCTCGACGGAGCAGCTCGATGCGCAGCTCGCGCACATGTCCCTACCGGTCGCGCGCCGTGTGCTCTCGGCGAACCTGAGCCGGCTGCTCGAGCTGCGCCACGACCAGAAGATCAAGGCACGCCAGCTCGAGGCGGCCGAGCTCGCGCTGAGCGATAAGGACGCCGCCGTCGCCGCTGCTCAGGCGGCCGCGCGCCAGGCGGCCGCGGATGCCGAGCGCCGCCTCGAGCACGCGCATGCGCGCCATGTGCGCGAGCTCATCGAGCAGCAGCGCGTGGTGCAAACTCTTCAGGCGCAGCTGCAGCATGCAAAAGCGCCATCACGAGCGTCGCAGCACGACCAGCCACCACCGCCGGCCGGTGCGCCGACCGGCGCCGACGCCGATCGCAGCGCCGCCGAGGCCACGGGCCGTGACGGCGAAGTGGTGACGTCGGCACTCACACCTAGCCGCTCTGAGTCGCGTTCTGCTGACGAGCGCACCCCCGACAGTGTCGCGAGCTCGGTGGCGCGTTCGCCCTCGCAGCAGACGCTTGAGGTGCTCGGGAAGGACAACTTTTACTACAAGCAGGCGAACCGTGAGCTGCGGCGCAAGCTGCGTGACGCAGCGGCCGCGGCTGATACACAGCAGCTGGAGCTCGAAGCCGCACGCGAGCGCGCCGCGGCCGAGCGCCAGCTTCACGCGACGCTGCTGGCCGAGCTGCAGGCGGAGCGTGACGCGCTCGCGAACCTAAAAGCGTACCTGGCCGCGCACCCGGGAGCCACGCCCACGCGCATCACCAAGTCCGCACTCAAGGAGATTGGTCGAGATTGGACAGTCTCCTCGTGAGTGGCCGGTCGGTTGCGAGTGAAGAGCTGCCACCCGTGCGCATGCTGGCGTGGATGCCCAGCTGAGCGAGTGAGATGTCCTATGCCCTCAGTGCCATTGGCGCGCACACCATGCAAAGAGAAGGACCTCGGAAGTGCGTGCAGCGTGACAGTGGAGTCAGAGACTTACCATGTTAACCATGTGGGTGTGTCACCGGGCATGAACCATGATCGATGTTGGCTCGTCTCGCGCAGCTCTCGTCTTGTCTGGGCGTCAACTCCGGTTTTTGTATATTGTTTTTATGATTATGTGTTCTGAGCAACACCAACAGCAAGTTAACGGGCTAAAGCTCTCCCGTCCTCAACGGACCAGCTCCAGCAGCCCTCACCGGCTCGAGCTCAGCTGCAACACGACTGTCTAGACCCCGTACAATTGTATCGTCACGACGTACTTCAGGTGTCACAAAGACACACATTTACATTCACACATTGACCTTAACACCATGGCGGATTACGCAGTGCGGGTTCGGGGAACACAACATGCATTTGACTTTTGACATACGCGGATATTTACCTTGACTTGTTTGCACGTTGGGTGATAAAAATGGGTCGCATTTCCGGCTCGCTAACACCGGCCTCGCCCCGTGTGACGCTGGGCGCGATGCCACTCACATCACCGCGCAGACCGTCCTCCACTCGCGCTCTGCATGCGGCGCGTGCCTCCGTGAGCGGAAAGTATCATTCGCAGTACAGCACGACCATTTATTTGCACACACGAGAGCAATCAGGACAAGAGCGGCCAGCTTTATATCTCGAGGGCGGCTCTATGATCAAAAGTGGGCCGCTCCCGCCGCTGCCGAGCGGCCGGCCGGCCGAGGAAGATGTGGAGCGGGCCTTGTCACGCTTCCCATCCATTTTTGGCGAACTACCCGATGACGAGAAGCAGGCGCGCGAGGCCGAGGAGGTCAGAAAGGCCATCAGCCAGGCAATCGCCCACCGCAAGGCGCAGGCACGAGTGTTGAATGGCCATCAGGCTGACGAGGCTGGTGGCAGCAGCGGCAGCAGCATTAGCGCGGGGTACCTGACGGGGCGGCTTCAGCTCGGAGAGAGCCTGATGACAAGGGCAACCACATCTGAAGAGTTGCCATCAGAGGCCATCAGAGGGTACCTAATCGAACGGATCCAGCTAGAGTGCGGCCTGAGCGACGAGCAGATCATTGGGCAGATGCGCCATGTGCACTGGTTCCGCTCGCTGCCCTACGGCGAGTTGCATGCACTCTACCGGCGTGGGCGGCACAAGCTCTTCCAACGGTATGGCAACATCTTCCGCGAGGGGAGCGAGGGGAGCAGCTTCTTCCTCCTGCTCCGCGGCTCGGTACGCATGCATTCAGCGGAGCGTGGCACGAGCACGCGGCTCACGACGGGCGCCTCGTTCGGGGAAGACGCTCTCATCACGACGCGGGTCCGGCGCGACGCGTCAGTTGTGGCCGAGACGGACTGCTACATACTGATACTAAGCGCAGCCGATATGCATGCCGTCGAGGGAGGTGGCTCACCCCAGCTCAGCGCCATCGAGCTGCGCTCCGAGGTGCGCCCTCGGGTGGTGGCCTGGCTCATGCCGCGGATGAGGCTCCTCCGAAGCGTACTGCCCAATACGGCGCGCGCGCTCGCGCCGCTGATGGAGGTGCACGAGTTTGCAAGCGGTGCGATCGTCTTTCACGAGAGTGAGGAGCCCTCGGCGCTCACGGGGGTGTACCTGCTGCTCGAGGGGTGCGTGAGGCTGAGCAAGCGCGATCCAGTGCTGGGCATTTGGCGGACGATCGGGGAGCGTGCGGCACAAGATGAGACCTCGTGGTTTGGCGAGGGAGCGCTCTCTAACCACGCCCTCGGGGCAATCGCACGCCCGCGCCCATGCACCGCTGCATGCACCGAGCCCACCAGGTGTCTCGTCGTGCGTGCGCCGCACTTTGAAGGCTTCCTCAACGCGGTGCCCAAGTTTCTGTCGCTGGCGAGCGAGCGTGTAGGGAGATGGTCCAATCTGAATTCGCTCGCACATTCGTAGCACATTCGTGATGTCGTACGTAGTGCTAGGTTTGTGTTGTATATTGTGTGTCTTTCTTGAGCCAATCTAAAAGAGATGATCTAATAACCACAACACACTCTAAGGCTTATGTGCGCGCACGGTTTTTGGAGCAGTGTCCACAACAAATATCCAACAGGGTACCAACAGGGCAACACACGTTCTCAAACTTAGAAAACACAGGGGGAGCCGGCAATTGGGCGCCGGGACACACACAGTTCACACACACGGACGAGATCGACAAGGCCAGCATGGGCCAGCCGACCCGGGTCCGAGTCCGAGAGCGTCCGACTGGCGACTCTGTCACGGACTCGCGCGTGCACCTTACACATTTCCTGTAAAAGATCTGGTAGCTGTTGCCACTCGGGAGGTTTGCGCTCGGTGTGGGAACCCGAAGTCTTCTTACCGGTAAACTTGCGTTTCGAAATTAACACCGGTCGGCTCTGAGGCCTAACCCCACCGTACGCGTCCGGCGTGTGAAATCGATAACTCGTTATAATGACACGCTCGGATGCCGGTCGTATAATATGATAGGGCTAATGGGC
>PJAB01001949.1:0-11298 GCA_002887195.1 Chrysochromulina parva | reverse complement strand
TGTTCAGTCTAAGCACCAGTCTCCTACCTCTCGGGGCTCAACGACCCCTATGCCTCCGAGGTCCCCCTCAGGCAGGTTCTTACCGGCTGGCTCCCCTCTACCCGAGGAGCCCAGTCGCACTCGCAGTACACGCCTTTATACGTAATTTCGTCGCGTACATCCTCACGCGGCCTTTGCATCTACTGATCTATACGTGGTGCCGAGCGGCGAACCACAGGCGGTTATTGCGCGATCATCATCGTGCATTCAAATTCATCGTGACCGACTTTGACTTCTTTGGCGGCTTTGGAGAGGCAGAGGCGCCTCCGCCGGCCTCAGCCTGAGCAGGCGCCTTCGTGTTCTGTCCGGACTTGCCGGCTGGCGGCAGCCGCGCGCGCGCGCCCCTGGGTCCGACACTATCTCGATCGCCCACCGGCTTCCCATCTTCCGTGGCGTCGTCGTCGCTATCGTCGACGGGCCCATCTTCGTCATCGCTACCCAGGGCGAGCGGGATCCGTATGTTGTTGCCGCTGGTCTCGCCAAAGTCAAGCTGCATCTTGGCAACGTGGGCGAGGTGGGTCGCCGAACCAAATTCGCCCCCCCGAGCCATGCCCATCTGCGCGAAGAGGCTCAGGGGCGGTGGCGGTGGCATTGGTGCGCTCGCGGACGACGCGGGCGCTAGCGCGGAGGCGGTCAGCGGCGGCAGCACGGTCCGTGACGTTTTGGAAGCTCCGGGCCCGCCGCCGCCTGAGGCGTGGGAGCCGAGGGTGCGCGAGACCCGCTGCTTACCCACACGCACCAGACTCATGCCTTGATTGCCCTCGTAAAGACTCGCAGAGGACTCCTGACCAAGGCCCTCAGCCGAGACAGTGAGGCTGGTCGGCGAGCCAATGCCCTCAGTGGGCGACACAAGCCCATCCACTAGCGTCGGAGGCGGCCAACCTTCCAGTCCACCCTCGTCGCCTTCCTCGGGCGGCACCGGCCCATGTCGCGGCGTCATGCCGCGCGAGGTCGCGCGGCTGCTGCTAGCGGGCTCCGTCCACGACGACACAATGCGCGGGTACCCTTCGTTGTAAGCGCGCACGGCCTGGCGTGCTGCCTTGTCGATGAACTCCGGTGCTTGGTTGGCGTGTGGAGCGCTCGCCAGCTTCTCAAACTGGCTGGTCGTCGACAGCAGCCGCTCCGCAACGTGATCGAGCGCCTCGGGCGTCGCGTGCATCGGGATGGAACCACCTTCAGCCGCGGTCGTGAGCGAGGCGGGCACACCGTTGGGCGGCTTGAGCACTTTGACGACACTCATCAGGCCGGAGAGGGCGATGGATCCAGACGTGAGGAGCAACGCAACCTTGCGGTACCGCTCGACGGCTTCGGCCGCCTTGCGGGCGCTGTCCTTCAGTTGGCCGCCGAGCGCGATGACCTCGTCGTCGCCGCCATAGTCCATCACATTCTCGCCACGGGGAGTGAGGACGAGGAAGCCAGTGGTGTCGGCCTCGCCGTCGAACCGCATCATCTCGCGCTTGCGCTGCAGCTGCAAGATCTCGTCGCGTAGCCTCTCTTCCCGATCCTTCGCCTTCTGGGCGTCGCGGTTGAGATGCTCCACCTTTTCGGACTCGGAGCCCGTGCACATGCGCAGCACCTTGTCGACGAGCTCTTCGGGCTCCGTTTCGTTAAAAGCGGCACTCAGCTTGCCGTATTTGAACAAGATGTCGTTGATGCGCTCGCGCGAGTACACTTTTTCGACGGCGAGCGCCGCAGTCTTGCCAGTGATGGAGTTTGCAGCCTGCCGCACAGGGTCAGGGCAGGGAGTGTGAACGCCGCACAGGGTCAGGGCAGGGAGTGTGATCGAGTTTCCAAGGGGCGTTGGCAAAGCCGAGGGGCGAAGAGCTCAGCATGGGGCGCAGGATGGCAGAGGCGGACCCAGGGCGGCAGACGCACCGAGACAAGGTTTGCCTCCTCCTCAGCAGTCTTGTCGCCACTCATCTGCAGGCTGGATTCATGTTTGCGGCGCATGATGTCGCGCACGGCCTCCTTGCTCTCGGCAGTCACGCCCTTCTCCAACTGGAGCTGCGCGATCTCAAGCTCGTTGTACTTGTTGCGCGCCTGCAGCTGGAGGCCGAGGCGCTCGACGGCCTGCAGCAAGCTCCGCGCGGCGAACTGCTCGGTGTAGTGGCTGCCGCCTATCCGCGTCATCTGCGTGAGCAGCTCGGCGAGCTCGCGCGTTGGCGGCATGCATCGTTTGGCGACCTCATCGACATCAAACCGGGTACGATCACGCATGTGCTCATACCGCGGCGTCGTGTCGACCTCGAGGGCCATTTCGATCTCCATCGTTTTCACCTCGTGCTGCAACATCGCCAGCCGCGTACGCAGCGCGTCAAGCTCGCCCACCATCAGGTCCGTCTCTAGCGTCGCCCGAGCAGCCTTGTGCTTGAGAGCCTCGAGCTGCGTTTGCTTCATCCCGCGTTGGTTCACCAGCTGGCAGTGCTGATCCTGCTTCGCATACGCCGTGCGCTCGGCTGTGAGCAGATCCTTGGCCTCCTTCTCGAGGTCCGCCCTTTTCTGCGCAGCGATGATGTCACTTGCGCGTACCTCGCTCTTCTTCACAGTGCCCTTCTCCGGATCGTCTGGCATTCGCTTAGGCTTTGGACGCTGCTCAAGCTGCGGCTCACTCGCTGACTTCCGCACCATGCGAAGAAACTCCTGTGGATTCCGATCGAGCCACATCGCCAATGCGCCGCCTGTTTGCGAGCCTGTCGAGGGCGAATCTAGTCGTGAGGACCGGCTGATCTTGGAGGGCTCCTGCACTGCAGCATGGCGTGAGCCGCGCGATTGCTTGCCCCACGAGTGCTGCGTGCCTTGCGGCGTACGCTCGACTCCCCACTCGGACCCCCCGCCTACGCTGGGCGACGCATGGAAAGGGGCCTCCATATGAAACCGAACTGCGTTTTCACAGCCAACGGTTTAAAGCGTCACCACGCACAGACCCACGACTCTATCCATTCTGTAACTTTACTTCCGACGATTGCGATTCGTATTTCTCCTACTGAACGGCGCATCTAAAAATGGGCGAGTCCACCCCGATCGTGTCGGTGAGCATCGAGCGCTTGACGAATGCGTGCCCATTTGTGAATAAGCGTGTGTCCTTTGAGCTGCGGCCGCACGAGCTGCTCTGGCTGCGTGGGTCGTCCGGAGCTGGCAAGTCATCCTGCTGCATGCACATTTGCGGCCTCGCAACGCTTCCTGGATCCTTGGTGAGCGTCGAGTGGGACCCAGCGGTGCCAGTCGCGCAGCGCGTTGGCTTCCTCTTCCAGAAGGGCGTGCTACTTGACTCGCTCAATCTCGCCGAGAATATTGCGCTCGCGCTCCGAGCGAGCGGAGACCCATTCCAACTGTCGGCGATCTCGAGCATGCTCGAGGCTGTCGGTCTGAGTGGCGCGGCGGACGGGCCCAAGATGCCTGGTCAACTGAGCGGTGGTATGCTCCGCCGAGCTGCACTCGCGCAGATCCTTGCGCAGCGGAAGCGCCTTGTTATTCTCGACGAGCCGTTTGTCGGGCTCGACCCTGCCGTCACTGCAGAGATTGTCAAGCTGATCCGCTCCGTGGCCGCATCGCGCTCGCTGGCGATGATCCTCGTCTCGCACGTCGAGGATTCAGCCGTGCAGCTCGGGCCGACGCGCGAGCTGCACCTGGAGCGCGCGCGCGGCGAGGACAGCGGCGCGGCCGCACGACCGACGCAGCTCTCGCGCCTGCCCTTCATCCCCCGCGCGGGCCGACGACTCGCCGACTACCTCTTGTACTCGCTGCCGCTGGTAGTGTGTGCCTTTGGAGCGACGGGCGCGGCCGTCTCGATGCTGCTTGGCGACATGCTGCGACGTGTCGATGTCGTGGCCATCGTGTCGGGCTTCCTCGAAAAGTACCTACAGGGAAACCCAGCGCTGCCTATGGTGCTCTCCCTCGTCGATCGGATCGTTCGCGCCAACGAGGCGGAGGCCAAGCGGAAGCTGTACGCGCTGGCCCTTGGTTCTATATTCACCATCGAGCTCGGACCGCTTCTCACGGCGCTGCTTCTCGCGGGGCGTATTGGAGGCAGCTATGCGGGCGAGGTCGCCATGATGGTGGCGACCAACCAGCTCGACCTACTCGCCGTCCTCGGCGTTCCTGCCACGTTGTGGACCTTCGCACCCGCGCTGCTCGCCGCCCTCGTCGCCGCCCCCGTGCTGACCGCCGTGGGCACTGCCGTCGCGCTCGGTGTCGGGGCGGTCGTCGGCGGCCCCGCGGGATTTGATCTGATGCCCCCAGGCGAGTATTGGCGCGAAGTTCAAGAGGTGGTGCTCACGCACCGGCCGGGCGCGCACGTGCTCAAGTGGGCGCCGCTCGTCAATGTGTATCGGTCGGTGAGCTTCATGGCCGCCACGATGCTGATCGCGCAGGCGTGCGCTCGGTGGCAGCGGCGCGCGCAGCCGCGGCACGTGCCGTTCATCATCACCTCTGCGGTGGTGCTGTCGTGCCTTGCGGTGCTGTTCCTGGACTGGGCCTTTTCGCAGGCCTACGTCCGCCTCGACGACACCCACCTCATCGCTGCCGCGGACCCCGCAGCCATGTACCGCGACCCATCGTCGGCCGTCGAATACATGGCTGATGCCGCCGACGCGCTCCCGGAAGCGGACCGTGCTGAGTATCGTGATGAGTACGACGACGCGGACACTCAGAATGTGGCCGTCGATGGGTTCGGAGGTTTCTCGGAGCTCCGCCCTGCGTCAGACTCACTTGATCTTGAAGATGGTGGTGGTGGCGACGATGGGGGTGGTGAGGATGTGGATGGCATGGACGACGAGATTTGATTCCTACCGAGGTCTCTATCTGTGGTTGGTTGCTGCGGTTGCGCAGCTGTACGTGAACGTATTTCGCTAATTCAGGGGGGGGGGGGCGATCTGAAGCCTTTTCGAAACTAGGTGTGAATTCACAGTGTTCGGAGCGGCCTTCGCGCAATTCCCTCGCAATAAGAATGGGAACTGGTTTGGCGCCCTCCGAGGCACAAGCAGCGCTCAGGCACCAACCTGAAACTCATGAGGTGCCCTCAGACGTCTCTCGCTTGCAGATGGCTGTAATGGAGCTCGAGCGCCAGCTTGCCGGCGAGGATGACGCGATTGCAGCTCTTCGTCAGGAGCACTCTCGCACATCGGTGAGCCTCTCCGCCATGGAATCGGAGCTGGCAGACCTCACCGCCCAGCTCCAGCAGCGGCAGCGCACGCACTCGCGGCAGGTAAGCGCAGCAAAGCTGTTGCAGTTGCAGCTCACTGTCGCAACGCAGTTGTACGGAGTCGCTGCAAGCTTGACGCAGGTCACAGCGGCAGCGGCCAGCAGCGGCGGCTGCGTCGACGAGGCGGCTGTTGCGCGTGATAGCGAAGTGAACGAGCTGCGTCGAGCGCTCAAGCGACAGAAAAACCTCGTGACCGATGCTCATCGTCAGCTGCTCGAGCTGTCTACACGCAAGAAGCCGTTAGGGGCCGTGTCACAGACGCCTGCGGATGTTAACGCGCTGCGCGCAGCGGTGGCCGAGCAGGAGATGGCACGCATGATGGCCGAGGCCCGTGCCGACGAGCTGCATGCGCAGATGAAACTGCTCGAGGAACGCGCGCTACGCCGACGCCTTCATCGGCCCATCGAGCTGCAGGAGGATAATGGGGAAGACGGGCCTTAGCGTGTCGCCGCAGCCCAGCTAGGATCCCGCGCTCAACGCGTCCGTGGGGGGCGCGTCGCCGTTGCAGCCGCTCATCCCGTGCATGCCTCTCATCTTCGGCGCGACTCGATGAGAGCATGGGCGATCCCACGTCGAAATCGCTCACCGTTTGAAAGCTAGGTCACGGGGTGATGTCATGGGACATGCGCTGGAGTGGAGTGAGTCAGACCCGCATTATGCTATGTAATGGTGGCTATTAAATGTGCCGCCGGATTTTATCGATTTGTATCCCAAACTCTGTTTTGGCCACACAAAAGTGCCCAGCAATTCTGTTATGTGCCTGGTGAGTGCGCGAGCCACGCCTCCTCCGGGGACGGGGGCTACGGACCTAGGTATTCGCTACGCGCTCGGACGGTCTGCGCGTGCTGGGCGTGCGAGATACTATACTCGTCTCGACTCTCGCCGCGCTCGGCCGAGCGCGCGCCCGGCACCGGCGCAGCCTACGCCACACTCACCGCCGGCCGCGCCACGCGCGCGTACCGCCCAGTCCCCGCGGAACCGCGCCGGTGCTCGTCCCGCGCGCCGGACCGCCGACCGGGTCTTCGGGTCTGTTGTTGCTAAACTTCACAACAGCAGCTCGAGTGATTCCAATCCCGCGCTATTCTTGCGTGCGGTACGCGCCGCGCGCAAGAGCTCAAGTCCCACGTTGCGCGCACTCATCACGAGTTCAGCAGCCTGCCCAGAGCTTGATGTCCCTCCGTGCTCCGTCACCGCCGCTCCATGAGCAGATGTCAAACGGGCGCGCCTGCCGCGACCGACGGAGCAGGAGAGGCCACCGCGGGGCCGACGGCAGGCTATGGGCCCGTCATCGGGCATAAGGGCGGGGTCGGCTGCTACGAAGTGCGCAGAGGTGGCGGTCGACGATGCGCCAAGCACAAAGAGTCGCACAAGCTTGAACTTGGCCGCGCCAGACCCCTGTGCTGTGTCATTGCGTAGCGTGATGTGGAGCTCGCATTGAGGATCCGCGGACACGGCGATCTCGCGGGTTGAGAGCGTTGAGAGCCGTGCAACCTTCCCCGAGGCGTCGATGGTGGTAGTCGAGCACTCGCAGCCTTTGCAATCCACAGTGGCGGTGCCCATGCCGGTGTGCGACTCGAGGTACTGCAGCGCGACGCTCGGCTCGCGGACCCGTGAGGTGTCGAGCTTGAAGTGCAGCCGCGCGCCAGGTGCGTGCGCCACGATGCCCGGCTTGAAGGGCGTGCGCGAGTTGGGCTCGTACATGACAAACTGCCAGCCCTCATTGCGAACTATTGTGGGCATCTCGCGCGTTTGAATGAGCGATTGCTCGTGCAGCTTTCGGTTCGTGCGCTTGGCGCCCGTGAGCATCTCCCACCCCTCGGCGTCGAATTGGAAGCAAAGGTAGCCAACGCGGTTCGGCAACGTCTGCAGCGAAGGCGGCAGCACATATCGCGCGTCTGCGGGCAGGGGAGCCGCACCGTCGAGCCCCTCCTTCAGCGCCTTCCATACGAGATCGCTCACCATCCGCTCGGCACGCCCATCATGGTTGGGATGCAGCCCGTCGAAGCATGCAAAGTCGCGCGCCCACAGGCCGTGTCGGTGCGTCTCGAACTCGGCTCCAAAAGCATGGAACATCCACACCGCTGGCAACCGGTAGGCGAGCTGCAGCGCACGGACCTCCTGATCGCGCCACCAGTTGCGCCAAACGTCCGTGGATGAAATGTCGCGCTCGTTCGTCCGCGCCCACGCGCGGATGACGTTCGACATCTCCTCGACGCGAGCGGGCTCATGGGCATGCCATAGGTCGACAACGGCGCTGGCGTCGCGTCCAAGGGCCGCTGCTAGCTGTGATCCGAGCGTCGTAAATGTCGACTTCGCGTGGTGGCGGTCTCCAAACTCGAAGAACCCGACAAACATGACCACGGGGCGTACGCGCACGTGGCCTGTCGCTGGCGCCGCTGACGCCGCTGGCGCCGCTGGTGGCGCTGACGCCGCCGTCGCTGCATCGCCCTCGAGCAACATACGAACGACGCGCTCATAAATGACGGCATCTCTGCCGCCATGGTACGCTGTAAAAAAGTCGAGAATCACGAGGTCGGGCTGGAAGGTCAAGTACGAAGCCGGGCATGTTAGCAATGACGGCATCAGATCGCCTCCCGGCTCGCCAAGATTGTACAGCTTGTGATCCGGGTTTGGCCAGGTTGCATTGATCTGGGCGAGCACCCGCAACGCCCACCCATCGCCGCCCCAGCGACCGCAGCGCGATCCACAGCATTTGGGGCACGGGCAATGCTTGAGAAGTGGCCATGGTGCTGTACAGCCAGCGTGCGCACCGACGACGGATGAACCGAGCGCTAGAAGCGTGATTGGCTGGCCCCGGCGCAGCTTCTGCAGCAGCGGCACGTAGAGTGCCGCATCGCCTGAACTGGTGCCGCGCGCGCGGAGCTCTTCCGGCACCGACCAGCCCGCCCAGCCCGTCGCGTCGCCCATAGACGCGTTCGCCGCGCATTCGGGCAGCGAAACACCCATTTCGCATGCCGTGCGAGAGCGTTGCCGACAAGCACCGTTGCCGATTGCAAACTTGACGCCCCGCTGGCGAAGCTCATTCTTCCAGCTTTGCTCCTTGCTGGCTCTCGCGACGTACCAGGGCGTCTTTGGCATCTTCGGGGCCGTAGTATCATTGAGGAGCGTGAGGAAAACGATCAGCGTACAAGTAGTGCTTGCCATGAACACCCTCGTCCGAACATCCGCGAAGGTGAAGGAGTGAGTGAGTGAGTGAGTGAGTGAGTGAGTGAGTGAGTGAGTGAGTGAGGGAGTGAGGGAGTGAGTGAGTGAGTGAAGGACAAATGCGAGCGTCATACCAAAACACCAGCCCCCACGGGCCAGGGGCGTCCCCACGCATGTATTGCCCAATTAGGCAACAATGCTTCGTGAAAAGCTGCTACAGTTGGCAACACCCATGCCTGTTGTGTTGAACTGCAGCAGCAGCAGCAGCAGCAGCACCCATGCCTCTCAAGGGCAAGGGTGTTGATCTAACCGTCCTAGTTCCTTCATCAAGAGTGCATTTCGGCGGCGGCATCGACAACCCTTCCTCGGGCGAGGGAATAATCACCGAGCAGACCTCTTCAGGCGCCATACGGTCAGGTGAGCGCAGGAAGGCTCGGCAGAGCGTGCGTCGCCGTGACCCGTTTGCTGAAATCAACAAGCCCGAGAAGAACAGGAGCTCGCCCGGGCACATGCCCGCATACGACCGAATAGACACGCAGCTCGGGTTGCCCAATGACAGCGCCGCACCAGATCTGGCAGGGCCGCCAACCACTGGCCTATCGGGTTCCTTAGGCGCTCTGGCCGTCGCCACCGACGGTCCTGTTTCCACTCGCACACGGCTGCGCCGCAAGCTGGGCTTCCCGCTCCCACCAACCGGGGCACTTGCGGTACTGGAGCGCAGTGAAGCTGACAAAGCATCTGAGCGAGTTATGGCCAGGATGTCTGTTGCCGCAGCCAAGCAACGTGGTGCAGCTGATGCGGAGGCAGCGGCCGCTGCGTTCCGATCCAAGGCCCAGGCACGCTTGACTCGTGCGTCAATCAGCAAGTGGATGAACTTGCCGAACCCTTCTCGAGACGTTGCAGGCCCAAGGGAAGGTCCAAGTGCATCTGCCGCGGATCTCTCGCACAAGGCCAAGGGGCGGTTGGCCATGCTGCCTGAGCGCGGTGGCCGGCGTCACAGGGTGGTCTGCGATGATAGCGATTCTGACTAGGTCCTAGCCTATTATTTGTATCGTGATCATGGAGCGTTTCACACCTCCGCCTGAGATCCTTGTGTGAATCGAGGAAAATCCAGGAAACGAGTGACGAATGACGGTGCAACCAGGCGGCGCTGCAAGCGCTGGCAAAGCGATGGGCAATGCACATAGCTTGACAGCAGCTGCCAAGGCCGCCGCCGCAACAGCCAAGGTGGCCGCCGCATCAGCGGCAAATGCTGGGTTAGGGACTAAGGCTCTGATCGGCGGCAGCATGATTGCAAGCTTCGCGGGGCGCCGAGCCCTGTGGCCCGCTCTGGGACTCGGCGGCGCGTTTACGGGTGCCATGTGGTTTGGAGCCTTCGAGGTTTGTTTCTCCATGGCCAAATTGGTGTGGCCCATTCCGGCAAAGCAGCAACAGAACTCTGCAATTGCTGGTGCTGCCACTGTGCCATTCACTGCCGGTGGCGTTCTTTGGCTTGGAAGCAAATTCACTCCTGCTATGGCACCGCCACCGGCGAGCGTAGGCGACCTCAGTGGCATGCTTGTCTTTGCGCGCTCGCTCCCACTGAAGCACTATAGCTACTGTATCGCCACCTCGGCGGCTCTGTCGGCCATTTTCTGTCGCGCCGTTCAGGCAAAGGGCGGAGCGTGACACTGTAGTGACATAAGCGAGCATTCGGCGTGCTGTTCGGAGCCAGCAGGACTGGAACTGCTCTTCGGCGGGGCGTGCAGGCTCAGACTGCACATGCATATAGTAGAAGGCTACTCTGATAGGAGCCATGCGGTGCTACGGGTGATGTTGGAGGCCACGCGCAGTTGCGCGCAGTGCGAAGCGAGCCGCTGACTGCGCCTCACCTCAGCGGGGCAAGAGAAACCATGAAGAGAACGAGACACACTTTCATTTTGAAAACGATAATCATGACAATGAGACGGACCGCGGTCCACCCGCGCCGCGGTGGGTTTTCGGGCCTCGTTACACTACGCGACGAGTCGATGATGACGTTCACGTCGCATGCGGCAGGACCACCGCGGAAGGCGCTCAACCACGAGCGCCCTTACAGTAGTGCACGGCAGCACGATGTACTCTCAGGCGGCCGGATCATCCACTTGCTGCCTGCGGATCGCTCGCTTAAAGCCGGTGGCCGTCTTGGTCTGCGTCATCTCCGCAAGGTCGATCGTGTATTTGCCGAGGGTGATCGACCTCGTGCCCGCGGCGAGCGCTGAGTCGAGCGCCGCGTGGTGCTCGTCCGCGTACTGGACCCATTTACCGGTTTGCTGAGGATCGTCGTCCCACTGCCAGACGTGCCGCGGGCGCCACAGTGCATACGCCGAATGTTCACGAATACTGAAGGCGTAGTATGCACAGCTGAGGCTGGCGATCGTCTTCAGGGACAGGAAGATCGCGGGAACGACGAGCCAGGCCTGACGGACGGCAGATATGGCATTCATTATTGAGTACAGCACGTACAAGCCGATGGCGACGAGCTTGTAATCTTTGCCTTCCGCGTGCACCACCAGCCAGTAGAGCACGTAGCCCACAGCGAACGCATATAGGATATGGAAGAGTACCAGCCACTCCGAAGTGCCGAGCACCCAATTGCAGAGGCTTCCGAGTACCTCGAACCAGAACGCAAGCGCGTTCATGAAGATGAAGCCCTCTGTCAGGTCGGTCAGCTGCGCGAGCACACGCTCCTGCATGGCCGCCACATTGAAGAGATCTGTGGTAATAGGTTTTCCGAGCTCGGTTGTGAAGGTACTCAGATGCGCAAATCTGAAGAGGCCGGCGTCGTCGAGCAGCTGGATGTTGGCCTTGACGATGGTATACGTGCGACGCGCCGCGTCTTTGACCGCGTCGAGCGGCTCGCCGGCCATTGTGGA
>PJAB01001948.1:0-11303 GCA_002887195.1 Chrysochromulina parva | reverse complement strand
GACGCGCACGTCCGATGCTATTCGCCAGGCTCGCTCGCCCCCGGACCCGCCGCCCTCCGCCTCAGCTTGAATGCGCAGGACGTTGCGCCCAGCGCGCTCGCTTTCTTCTTCGAGGCGACGCCCGTCGTCTCCGCTCTCCTCCCGCCCCTCGGCCCCGCCGTCGGCGGCATCAACCTCACCCTCGTCGGCGCCGGCTTCGGTGGTGGCTCACACTACGAATGTCGCTTCGGGCGCGTGCGGGTGCCCGCGCTCGAGACGGCGCTCGAGACGGCGCTCGAGACGACGCCCTCAACCCCGCCGCCCAACACAGCGCCATCCTACCGCCCTCTCGGCGCCCATCTCGGCGCTTCGCCCAACGGCTCCTCTGCCATCGCGAGCGCGACCGTCGCGCTCGCCTCCCCCAGCGCGCCCGCGGCGCTCACGTGCGTCGTGCCGTCGCTCGCCGCCTTCGAGGTGGACTCAGGTGCCGACACTTCAACAACAGGACGGCGCCGTCATGCCAGCGACCATCACGAGTTCCACCGAGCTCCGATGCAAGAGCCCCTCGCTCGGCCACGCCGCCTCCCCCAATGCACTCGGGCTATGCATACGAGCTCCACGAGCTGATTCTCGGCGGCAACGCGACGCGCCTCCGAACAGCGGTGCGCCTCTCTGCACGCGCCGACCCGGCAGCCGGAGCCCTTCCCCTTGGAGCTCCTCCATTGCTCGACTTTAGCGCCTCGTGGCTGCTGCTACTGCCCTCGTCGCGATGCGCCCACGGCGGCGCCCAGGCCCGGCGCGCCCGCGCATCGCGACGAGGAGGCACGCGTGAGCTTCCGTTACGGGCCGCTGCCGCGCGACGCTCGAGGCCGACCCAAGTTTGGTGGCGAGGGCGCCGTCGTGGGCTTGTCGGTGAGCGTGAGCGACGGCGGCTCGCCGCTCGTGCTCGGGACGGCGCCGCTCGTGCTCGAGGTCCGTCTAGCCGACGTGACACTGCTCAGCCGGGTGCTCGGCACGGCGCTGGCGCGCGACACGTGGATGCGCCTCGCTGTGAACGTCACTGACGGTCAGCTGAGCGTCACGAGTGACGAACGCGTCCTCGTGAGCGCTCTTCCGCTCCCAGGCTGGGCGTGGTAGATGGGCATCGGCGCGCACGGCGCGCGCGCGGGTGGTCGTTACGTGAGTGGGCTCCGGCTGCGCTCTGCCCTCATCCTCGGGCTCGCGACCGTGCCCGTGCGCGTACGCATGCACGGAGCGCTCACGAGCAACCCCCTCAACTTCACCTTCACCGCCGACGCCGTCGTCTCGAGCGTCACGCCCGTCTCGGGGCCGATGAGTGCCCCCACGCGCCTCACGATCCGTGGCGCGAATTTCAACCTCGGGTTGGCCGTGGCATGCCACCTTGAGCAGGGGTCCACCCTGGCCCTCGTGCCCGCCACCCTCGTGACCAACGTCTCCGACGCGCAAATCAACTGCACGCTCGGCGACGGGGCGGCTACGTGGCAGCTCGGCTCGATCGGCGTCTTCGTCGCCCTCGGGCCGCAGGCCACCTACGGCCCCGGCACGAGCTTCCTGCGCTACCCGACGCCTACGCTGCATGCGCTCACGCCGGTGGGCAACTCGAGGCGCCTCTGAGTGCACATGATTGCACACGATTGCATGCTGATTGCATGCTGATTGCACCTGATTGCCTACCTAATCAGGTGCTCGGCGTGGGCAACTCGACGACCGTCCGCCGAAGGGGAGTGCCTCGGCGGAGGTACCAACCGTCGCTGCCGCTTTGGCCCACACGAAGCCCCAGCAACTGTCGTGGACGCTGGCGGCGGCGCGCCGCCCGCGCTGCGCTGCCTCGCGCCGCCCGCCACGAGTGCGGGAGTCGTCGACGTGGCCATCAGCCTGAACGGCGTCCAGTTCGTGCAGACGGGCGCTCCGCTGGCCTTTCGGTATCTGGTGGCTGACACGCCACGTGTCAGCGCGATGACCCCCGCAGTCGGGCCCGAGGACGGCGCGACCAACGTGACGTTGCACGGCACCAATTTCGTGGCCATGAGCGCGGCCGATGGCATGCTCGTGTGCCGCTTTGGCGACGCCATGGTCAACGCAACCTTTGTCAGTGGCGCGGCGCTGCGCTGCACCGCACCGCCCGCCGCCCTCGCCCTCGCCGGCGCCACCCTCGTCGGCTCAGGCGCGGTGCTCGTTCAAATGAGTCTCAACCGACAGGAGTTTTACTCGGGCGCGCCCTTTGCATACATGCCGCGCACAGGGACGCTGCTCCCGCCAGTGCCCTCAAGCAAAGGGCTGCGCGGTGGCAGCGTGGCGCTCGTGGCGCGCAGCACGGCGCTCGACCCGCACTTTGCGTGATAGCGCTTCAACTGCCGCTACGGCGAGTGCATGGACAGCGGCGGTGGGTGCTCGGTCACACAAGGCACACTCGTGACACTCGCGAGCGTTCGATGTGCCGGCCGCTCCGATCGTCTTTGGGCCCGACGAGCAATCTCGCTCGATCTCGCTCGCCCTCGCCCCCAACGGAGAGCAGTACACGCACCACGGCGCCAATTTCACGTACCTCGCCCTCACGCTCGCCACCGAGCTCTGCTGCCGCTTCGGCCACGCGGCCGGCGGCTCTGTCCTCGCCACCGTCGCCGCCACCTCCGTCTTCCTCGGCGCATGTGTCTCGCCGCCGCTCACGGCGCCAGGCGCCATCCCCCTCGGCCTCTCTCTCAACGGTCAGCAGTTCTACGATTTCGAAACGTTCACGTCCTACGCCCCTGCCCAGCCCTCACGCCCCTCGGAGCCACCCTCGATGGCGGCCTCGAGGTCGCCCTCGTCGGCACCGGCCTCGGCGGCGGCCTCGGCCACCGCACCTGCCACTTTGGTGCGGCCGTCGTGCCTGCCACCTACGACGCGAGCGTGCCCGGCGGCGAGGTGCTGCGATGCCGCGTGCCTTCGGCCGATGCCACCGGCTTTCGCACGTCGCTCACCCTTCGCTGCGACGATCCGCCGCGGCTCAATGAGCTCGTGCTTCGCTGCACGGGCTCGCGGCGCTGCGCGGCGATGCGTTACGCCTCGTCCCGCGCGCCGTGCCGAGCGGCACACCCTACCCGTACTCGGGCGCGCTGCTGCTGCGCGTGCTCCCGGGCGCTCCGCCGCTCCCGTTTTGGCGCGTGCGATTCGATATGAAGATGCAAGGGGCACTCTCGGCTCTTGGGGGAGGCGACGGCATCAGCCTCAACTACGGCCCCATCGGCGACGGCGCGCGGCTCGGGCCACAACGGCCTCGCGGTGAGCGTGCGCACCGGCCACGCCCTCGTGCTAGAGGTACGTCGCGGCTACCTCCTCCTGTCCACGTCCCTCGGGCACGCGCTGCGTGACGACGTGTGGATGCCCATCGAGATTCGTCACGAGCAGTTCGTCGGGCTGAGTGTCGTGTTGGGCGAGCGCACGGTGCTCGAAGGCCTGCCTCTCAACGGCTTTGCACCGCGACCCTCGTGGCAGCTGGCCGTCGCCGCGAGCAGCGCGGACGACGCCGAGGGCACTGACGAGCACTGGATCAACGATCTTCGCGTCGTCTCGGGCTCTCTCCTCGAGCGCGCCGACGTACCTGTACGCGTCTCTCTGAACGGGCAGCAGCTCCACCCTCCCACGCCGCTCTCATACACGCTGCGCGCACTGCCCGCGGTGCTCGCCGGTACGCCGCAGCTCGGCAGCACAACCGGCGGCACCCTGGTGCAACTCCGGATGGCCTCGACAGGGGCGCCGTCGCGTGTGTGCCGCTTCGGCGACGCGGACGAGGCGTCCATCGTGGCTGGGGTGCACGTCCCGGCCACGTTGCATCATTCGGGCGCGTCGGGCGACACGCTTCACATTCACTTGCATCGTGCGGTGCGTGAGTGTGTCTTGCTGCTTGCTCTATTCGATTTTCCTGTATGGCGATGCTCGCCGCCCAGGGGTGTTTCAGAAAATTTCACGAGAAACAATTCTTCAAGAGCACAAACTTCATCCACCGAGGACGTTTGAATCGACCACGATGCCGTACGCAGCGTAATCCTGAGACGGGGATGCGTCGGGCCTCAGCGGCTGGCCTGCATCCCCACTCTCAGACGGAGATGCGACGCGCCGCCAGTTCTCAGGCAGGTCCGGCACACCCGTTCCTCGCCCTGACTTGTGACCCTTGGGGGTTCGTGTGATGGGTACCGGTACCTTGGGACTACCGCATCCGCGTGATGAGCGTTGTCAGTACCGGTCTCGTTCAAAAGTACAACGCCTCGACGCGCACCTTGAGCTGCGGCTCGTTGACCAGATCGATAAACGGTCTTTGATCCGATAACAAAGACCCATCCTGATAGGTGAACTCGCCCGGATCGAAATCCGTGTTGTCGACGTCCGTCACCAGGATGTAAAGCACCCCCTTGAAAGCCCCCGGTGTGCCGGCAAAGGCTTTGGCTTCGGTGATGACCATCTCCGAGTACACCAGGTCGATGGCGGCGTACTCGAGGTTCGCCCACGACCGGAGCAAAGCAAAAAAGGCGCGCACGTCCTCGATTGAGCTGAGCCTCCAAGCACATGAGGCGCGTATTGCCTCTTCCCCAGGACCTCCTCGAGCTATCCACACGTCCAACAAGGGGAGTTTGGTGAGGTTTGGACAAGCCGTCTTCGCGTGGTTGAGTGCGGCAACCATAGATTCATTCAGGACCAGACACGAGTCGCCTTCGTACTGCTGCTGTGCCACGAGTCTCCACGAGAGCTCCTCCAGCCCATGGCAGGAGGAGACAATGTCGAGCAGTGTCTGCGATGAGGGCTTGACGCGGACCGAGAGCGTTCGCAGAGTGGAGGCAACAGTCGCAAGCGAGAAGGCAGGGAGCGGCACTGTCTCGGGTCCTTCGCAGTCTTCGTCAGCCCAAACATAGAAATTCGCCTCTAAGAACAGCGATTTCAGCGCCGTAGTCTTTGACAGGACAAGCTTGAAGTTGGCCACAAACGTGGCCATCTTCGCGGCTGCTTCGAGAGCGTCCTTCGAGTGCGGCCAGGGGCTAGTGGCCCACAAGTTGTCCTCATCGAAGGCGAGAAATGGGATCTGAGAGGCTGACACACAGCGGCCTTCATCCACGTCCGACGACCAGGAGGTGAAATGATCGTCGCGGCTAGAATGCCAAACAGAATCGTATGGTGAAATCTCAATGTGCTCCATGCTGCAGAGCGCCGCGGCGGCACGGGCTTTCATCTCCTTCGACACGCGTGGCAAGACGACGCAAAGCCCCGTCATGCCAGTTAGCGTCAGGATCTGGTGGATCTCGTCGGCGGCCAGGCGATCGAAAGGGGACACCTTATTATTACAATTCGTGGTGAGGCCTCTTACGAGAAAAAAAGGGTGCCAATCGCGTCGTGTCGAGCAGCGCGGGGTCTGTGCTGTTGCGAAGGAACACGCCCCTCCTTTCTCATTGTAAATGGGGGCGTCGGGACACGCAGCCGTCGTTCTCGCGGACGCAACTACCATACTCCTCGCCGCTCCCGCCATGAGCTTCAAGCTCACCATGGGCATGTCGCCCTTCTAAAACCGCCCCCGCGCGGTACCCGCCATGGTGTGAATGTGTGTGTGTGAATGTGAATGTGTGTCTGTGTGAACGTTAACACGACAGACGCGACAGCCGGTGCTACTACACTGTTACTGCGTGACTTCTTTCACGTATGGGACACGGGACACTGAATGGAGGCACCCACGACGCCTCCGATCGTCGCACAATGCCCGGCGACTCGCCGGAAGGCTACGCGCGTCATCCTGCGCTGCATGGCCAGCAGCTCGCCTTCGTCTCGGAGGGCGACATATGGCTTGCCACCTTGCCGACCATGCTTGCGAACCAAGTAGCGGATGCCACCGTGAGTGCCACCATCTGTGCACGCCTCACAACCCATGGAGGCTGCTGCTACCCGCGCTTCTCGCCCGACGGCATGCATCTTGCATATTCTGCCCCATCTGATGAGGACGATCCTCACAGCCCGGCCGAGGTTTTCGTCGTTGATGCCCGTGGTCGTGGACGCGCGCCCAGGCGGTTGACCTACCTGGGCGAGCGCTGCGAGGTCGCAGGCTGGACGGCCGACGGCTCGCGCATCCTGTTCCGCACGAGCGCGGATCAGCCCATGCAGCATCTCACGCAGCTCTGGTCGGTGGCTCTTCCAGCCTTGTCGTCGAAGCCTTGGCCCGCAGGCGCCAGCGGCCAGTCCGGCCGCCCTGCGCCGCTCGGCGTAGGCGTGAGCCACCACCTGCTCAACCTGAGCGATGGCTCGTATTTGGTCGGGCGATACACGGTGGACCCGGCGCACACACAGTGGAAGGGCTACCGCGGTGGCGCGGGCGGCCACCTGTGGCACGGCCGGCGCGGTGGCGAGTTTGCACGCGTGCCGCTGCCGGCAGACTGGAACGTGGGCGAGCCGTGTGAGTTTGGCGGTCGGCTCTACTTTGTGTCCGACCACGAGGGCGTCTCGAACGTGTACTCGATTCCGACACCCGATTCGAGCGCGTCGCTCGCCGACGCCGTCGCTCAGGCAACCATCAGTGGCGCGCCGCCGGCGCCGCCGCCAGCGACGACGACCTTGGCGGTGGCACAGCACACGTGCCACGAGAAGCTCGGCGTGCGCGAGCTGAGCGCGGACGCGTCGGGTTCGGGCGTGTTGGTGTACATGCGCGGCGGCGAGCTGCACCTGCTTGCGCTCGAGCCGGCCGCCGCGAGCGTGCGCCCTCCGGTGGCGCCGCAGCCGCTGCCGTTGCTCAAGGTGGGAGTGAGCAGGGTGCGAGAGGACACGTGGCACCCCGAGTGCCTTGATGATCTCGACGGTTTCGTGCTGCACCCGCAGGGCCACTCGCTGCTGCTCGCGCTGCGTGGCAAGCTCTTTGGCCTCGCTGGCCTCTGGGAGGGCCCCGCCGTCCAGTGTGGTGCGTCCGAAGGCGTGCGCTATGCGTGCCCCGAGTTCACGCACAAAGGGCGGCCGGTGGCAGCCGTGTGTGGGCCAGCGGGCGAATGGGCTCTCGAGCTCTTCGATGAGCTCTACCCGTCCCAGGTGGCCCCAACCGCCACTGGCAACGGCGGCGGAGGCCGCCCTCCATCGCGCACGCTCACGCTCCGCGGCAGCAGCAGCAGCGGCGGCGGCAGCGGCAGCGGCGGCGGCGGCGGCAGTGGAGGTGGCGGCGGCGGCGGCGCAGGTGGAGGCGGAGACGGCGGCGGCGGCGGCGCCCTCGGAGAGCCGTACGAGATGCGTGCAAGTCCCACCGAGGATTGGATCGCGGTGGCGACGCACGACCTGCGGCTGCTCCTCGTCGACCTGCGCTCCGCGCGCTTTAGCTGCGTCGACACCGCCGCTCACGACGGAGGCATCTTTGATCTGGCTTGGTCGGCCGATGGCCACTGGCTCGCGTACGCGGTCGCAACCTCGAGCGGCGCCCGCACCTCGGCCATTCGGATGTGCGACGCAGCGGCCGTCATGGAGATGGCAGCACGCGGCGCCGGCGGCACCGGTGAGCGTACCGGTGAGCGTGTGGTGGAGGTGACGAGCGGCGTAACGCGCGACACATCCCCTTCATTCGACCCCCAGGCCCAATACCTCGCGTTCCTCTCGACACGCTCGCTCCGCCCAAGCGAGGACGAGGTGTTCTGGCAGTTCAACTTTTCGCGCGCGCAGCGCCCTTTCCTCGCCCTGCTCACGGAGGATGCGACCGATCCGACCCGCCCCCCTCCTCGGCCCCCCGGCTGGCGTCCAGAGGATGACGAAACTGATGACGACGAGGACGACGACGAGGACGACGAGGACGATCGCGGCGGCAGGCGGCGCGGCGGCGGAGGCGGCGGCGGAGGCGGAGGCGGAGGCGGAGGCGGAGGCGGCGGCCGTGGCGGCCGCGGACGGCGCGACGACGAGAGCGAGGACGAGGACGAAGACGAGGACGAGGACGACGTCCCAATGGTGCGAGTGGACGCGGCGGGCCTTGCCACTCGAATCGTGAGCGTGCCCGTGCGCGCCGGTAGGCTCGAAAAGCTCGCGTGCCTGTGGGATAACCAGCTGCTGTACACGCGCCTGAAGCCG
Organism: Chrysochromulina parva; assembly: GCA_002887195.1. Classification (NCBI taxonomy): domain Eukaryota; phylum Haptophyta; order Prymnesiales; family Chrysochromulinaceae; genus Chrysochromulina; species Chrysochromulina parva. The sequence continues at coordinate 3,254 of PJAB01001948.1, read as the reverse complement.
TCCGACGCGAGTGGGGACGGCGGCGTTGGTGGCTCTGGGCTGCGCGGCGACGATGGTGTCGGCGGCGCGGACGAGGAGACGGGGGCGATGATGCGCTGCGCGCTGAGCACGTGCAAGGAGGTGCGCCTCGTCGACAACGTGCTCGACTTCGAGCTCTCGTTGGATCTGGCGACCATGGCGCTCCTGACAGATGAAGAAGGCCTGCTCCGTGTGCGCGTGTACGAGGCAGGCGCCAAGCCGGCCGAGGAGGACGACGACGAGCTTGAGGTCGACTTTGAGCAGCCCGGGGAGCGCTCGGGGCTTGTCGATATCGAGGGGCGCGTGTGCCTTACCGTCGACCCGCGCCGCGAGTGGCAGCAGATGTTTTACGAGGCGTGGACCGCGGCGGTGCGTCATGCGCATCCGTCGATTACAGCGGGCCTCGCACCGCGCGCCATCCTGGGCACGTACGAGCCGTTGCTCGCGCGAGTGGCGAGCTACGACGAGCTCCTCGATGTGCTCCAGGAGATGTGCGGCGAGCTGGGCGCGTCCCACGCCTACGTGTCCGCGCCCGAGTGCGACGGAGACGATGAGGATGAGGGGCGCCAAGGCTCACTCGGATGCACCACCGAATGGGACGCCTCCCTCCAGGGGTGGCGGATCATCTCAATGGTGCGGGGCGACCCGTACGATGAGAGCCAGGCGGGGCCGCTCACGCGCGCCGCGGTGGGCGCCAAGGTGGGAGACGCACTGCTCGCGATCAACCAACTGCGACTCACGGCCAGTATGCCGCCCGAGGTGGCGATGCGACGGCTTGCCGGCAAAGAAGTGTATGTGACCCTGCGCCCTGCGGGTTCGTCATTCACACCTGCGGGTCAGAGCGGCGGCGGCGGCGGCGCGGATGGCGGCAAGGCGCGAGGCAAGGCCAGGGCCAAGGGAGGCGATGGAGGAGGAGGTGGCGGCAAGGGCGGCAAGGGCGGCAAGGGCGGCGGCAAGGGAGGCGGCAAGGGCGGAGGTGGCATAGGCGGCGGCAAGGATGGCGGCGCTGGCGGCGGCGGGAGGGCAGCAGGGTCGGCGGCGGATCGCTCGACACGCGTGCGCGTGGGTAGCACGTCGCTCGTGCGGCGTGGCCGATACCTCGACTGGGTAATCGGCTGCCGCGAGCTCGTGCACGCACGCACTGGTGGCAAGGTGGGCTACGTGCATGTACCCGACATGGAGGAGAGCGGCTACGCGCACTTTTCGCGCCAGTTTCTCGCCGAGTGTCACCACGCACGGCGTGTGCTGCTGATCGACCTGCGCGGGAATGTGGGTGGAGTCACTTCGGATGTGCTCGTCGCCAAGCTCACGCAGCGGCGCGTTGCCATCGAGCAGCCACCGCACGGCCGGCCCGACTCCATACCGTGCCACGCGACGCCTGCGCGTCTGGTAGTGCTCGTCGATGAGAATACGTGCTCCGACGGCGAGCTACTCGGGGCCGAGCTCGCGGCGGTGGCGGGCGCGCTGCTCGTGGGCAGCCCCTCGTGGGGCGGGGTCATCGGGATGGGCGAGACCGAACTCGTGGACGGTACAACTGTGAGTCACCCGTCGTACGCGGTGCGCATGGACAGCGGCGCCGCGCTCGAGAACCGAGGGCTGCGCCCGACGGTGCACGTGGAGGCGGCGCCGCACGACGCGATGCGCGGGCGCGACGCGCTCCTCGAGGCCGCCATCGCTCAGGCGAACGAGCTGGTCGCAGCGAGCGAGCGCGCCGACGCCGAGCGAGGCGCAGTCGCGGGCACCGATGCCGAGTGGACGCCGATCGTGCGCCCCCATCTCCATTGGTCGTTGACGATGCTGCTGCCAACACGTGAAGCCACTCCGATCCGGGTGGCGTCGCCGTAGACATCTGGTGGCGTCTCTGGCGAAGCACCGCGTCGACACTTCCGTCGAACAGATACAGGGCTAATTCTGGCCGCGAGGGCCCTAAAACGGAACGGAACTGAGGCCCGTGCGGTGCTGAACCGAACCCCCGGCAAGCTTCGTTCTAACTTCCATCGTTCGCCACCCTCGACCCTGGAAGCATGTGGATCTGGATGCGATGTCGGACCGCCCAGATGAAGAAGAATCTGAGCGTTGTATTGAACAGGCTCGGCGTCGTGTTTTGTAACGAACAGCGTGTTGAAACGGCCACAGCCCACACCTCCGTCCCGTGCGATAATACATGTAGAGGCCCTCGTGATTGGGGGAGGACGCGTCGTGTTGATCACCAACTTTGTTTTGAAACGCGCATGGGGCGTTTTGAGGGATGATGCGAACCTGTGGTTCGCTCCGACACAAACACGGATACGCGCGCACGGGAGACGGGACCTCTCTGTGCTGCCACGCGCGGCCCCAGCTACGAGCTAGGCCCCAGCGCCCCACGGGAACCATACAGCATATACCGAGCGAAGAAGACGCCACACACGGACCCAGTAAGGTCCTCGAGCCACACACCTCCGACCTATGAGCCACGTCGCATGGTCGGTTCCTAACCCTTCGCCCTTCAGCCTTGCCGCCGTGCCGCCCCCTTTCCATGGAACAGCCCACATGCATGCTATAGTCCTCATGCGGAGCGTGTGCCCAGAGCAGGGGCAACGAGAGCGCAACTCCTCCTCGGCTGCTCCTCCTTGGCCGGGGTAGAGCAGGTAGAGCAGGTAGAGCAGGTAGAGCTAAACCTGGCAGTCATTGACGCCATGATGGCCCGCGGACACGGCAGATCTGAGCTCGCGTTGAGCCCCCACGTGTTTCTCGACCTCGATCAGGATCCTGTGCATGGCATCGGGCACTGTGAACACCGTGCCAGGGTGCGGGATGCCGTTGATCTTGCCGAGCTGCTCCTGCACATCAAGCACCATCAGCTCCGAATCGGCGTCCTTGATGAACTTGGTCCACTGATTCGGCTTCGAGGGAAGCGCTTCCTCAAAGTAGATGGGCAGAAGAGGGATGCCCCTCTTGACAGCTGTGTGGATTTCATCCAGGCACGGCTTGGATTCGAACAGGGCCTTCGTGAGCACGACGATGAGCACCTTGGCTCGTTCCCGATGCCCTTTGAGGCGCAGCATGAAGGTTTTCCAGTCCTTTCCAGGCGGGACGTGCAGCCCGCTGAAGCATTGCACGCCGCGCCAATTCAAGATCTTGACGAGATCCGCCGCATAGTACATGCCCGGGCCGGCGCCTGCGCAATCCTGCGGACGTTTACCGGACGCGTACGAGATCACCGCTTCGGGATAGAAGTTCTCGAACGGCACGCCCTC
>PJAB01001947.1:0-11319 GCA_002887195.1 Chrysochromulina parva | reverse complement strand
GCCGGTGGCGGCGCTGTGCGCGCTGTGCGAGCTCGCACCGCCTTCGGCGCTCGCATACGGCGAGGCTGAGGCAGAGCTTGCCGACGCATGCTGCGCGCTCACCGCGGCGCTCCTCGAAAGCCCGACTACCCCCCCAACGGTGCTCTGCTTCCTCGCCGATCCGTTTCTGCGAACGCTGATGCTGCGCTTCATCCTGTGCGACGCGGCCTTCCACAGCTTTCGACCGACCAAACGGCTGCTCGCGGAGGGAAAGCTGCTTCCACCGCGCTGCGTGCCCAAGCTGCCGCTCGAGGCGGCGCGCGAAAGCGTCGCGCTGCTCAGCTCTCTCCGCCGTGTCGCCGAGGCGCTCGAGATCGTCGACTGCTTCGACTTCGAGCGATGAGGGAGGCCAGGACCACATTTTCGCATTCCAGCATGGCGCCCAGATCCATGGGCAAACATGGGCCGCATATCGGCATGACGCCAGGTGCACCACATGATCATATCGTATACGATACGGACACGCATAATAGTACGGTCCACAAGAGCTCTGTACGCTGCAACCATGCACAGGACACGCTTGAAGACATCGCGTAACCGTGCACTGCGTAAACCTCAGAGGAAGCGTGCATACGGCATACGCGCGAAACGGTGAGTACTGCTGTAGTAGTTACGGTCGCGCTCGCCCCGACGGCCGCGGTGTCGAAACGTCAAACGCGGAGCGAATTACCTATTATACGTTCGATATCTATCGTAGAGGGTACGGTCGCGGGGTTGAAAAATCGGGCGGTATCGCGATTTCGCGTCCCGCTGCGCTGATCGTCCGAAGATCCCGGCGGCCAGGGTAACTCCACGAACTAGAATCACACTCTAGGTCTCTAGCGCATCGCATGTTGTCCGGATCCGGGATCGGATGGATCTTGGATGAGCGATGTCCGCGACACACGCTTCTGAACCGCTCTGAGCAGCGATGGGGGCCGAAGGAGTCTTGATCGACGTGAGGCACGGGCGCCCGCACACACTCAATAGCACTGGGCCTTATCTGAAGATAGTTATAGGTCCTCGGTCTCGGTTCTCGGCCTCAAGGCTTTGTAATGATTATCGTACACGATGTACTGCATGTAGATTGTGACCATGGATTGTGCGTCTGCCCGCTGCAATGAATTTTACCACCCGAGCGGTGGCAATATTCAATATTCGTCACATGAACGGTCCACATTTAAGTAGACGGCGCACTGCAAGTGGGTCGCCCTCGAACGATCTGTGCCACTTGAAGAATAGAGACGCACCATCGACCTGCTCGTTCAATGTCTTGTAAAGAATCTTTGAGGACATGCATTTCTCCCCGTCAATCGACAGAAGGTTGTCACCAACCTTGAGACCATAACTTGCTGCCAGGCCGTCGGCTGCAACACCAGCAACTTTGCAACCAGGTATACATCCTAATCCCCACGAGCTGTGAACCGCGTTGAACACTGAAATTCCATAGGACCTTCCCTTCTCCTTGATGATGTTGGCACTATGGACGCCTTCGACAGGCTCCAACATCTCCTCATCGTCTCCCGCAGCAGTAGAATTCCTAGTCCTTGGCGGCGCGCTTCTTGGCCTCCTTGGCGCCCCTCTGGTGCGCTTGGTTGGCAGCCATTGCAGCAGCGCCTCGATTTTTGGTGACGCTGCATTTCGGTCGATCGGTGACGTCCCCCCGTCTTTTTGCATTTTGACCTCCGCTATCAGAAGGCGTGGTCCTCGGCGAGCTTGGAGACCAGTTGCAGAGAGTGGGCGCGTCCACAAAATTAGGTCTAAAGGTCTCAAAGTATTTTTAGCACGCCGAATCCACACGAATTACATTGTATGTGATTGATGACGAATTCCGCATGATAAACATTTTAACGAATCCCAGGTACCGATCTCGTGCAGATGTTCTGTAGTAGTTTGTCTCTCACTCCGCTCGTTACTCCCTCGTACTAACGCGCATTCGGTTCGACGATCGCCTCGCCGCTCTCGCTCCGGAAAACAATGTTGCCGAAGAGAGCCCCTTGCACCTTAACCCTCTTGCGCTTGACTGCGCCCGAGGCGAGGCGCCGTTTGGCGGCGTTCGTGATCGCGGGCACGAAGCTGAGTCCAAACCACGCGTCGAGCTTCTCGGCAAAGGACGTGTCATACTGCTCTGCCTCTCCGCCCCCGCCCCCCTCCTCCCCCTCCTCTCCCGCCCCCTCCTTCCCCGCCCGGCCCTCCTCCCGCCCCTTGCCCATCCCCTCGTCCCCTTCAAGCGAGCAGGCGGGCCCATCGTCCCCATCGTGGTAACCATCGTGGTAACCATTGTGGTGCTCGTTCAGCTTGGCGTGGGCAATGCGGCACGCGAGCTCGACGAACTCATCCAGACTGAGCTCGGCAGCCTTGACGTTCGCGTCGCCTCGAGCGTCGCCGCGCGGCTCGCTCTTGGCCATGTCAATCTCGTCAATCTCGTCAATCTCGTCTTCCACGTTCACGAGCACGAAGAGGGAGGTCACCTTACGCACCGTGCAATGCGTCTCGTCGAGCACATGGGCCTCTCGCAGCAGAGTGAGCAAGTCGAGCAGGTTCATGAGCTGCAAGGACGCCTTGGGGCCCTTTGTGAGCTCATTTGTGAGCCGCGCGCGCTCGTCACGGCGCTCGTCGACCGCATCCGGCTCGCCCGCTTCCGTTACGTCGACTGTTACGTCGGCCGCGTACGCGTACGCGCCAAAAGGCATCGCCATCTTGTCGCGCCACTTGTCAAGGACGCCGCGGACGGTCCGCGCCGTGAGAAGTTTGCGCATGAGTGGGGCGTCCGCGGCGACCGAGTACGGGATCAGGTGCTCCTTCAGTAACTCGTCGAGCGCAAGGGCAAGCGACTTGCGTTTGAGCGCCCATGTCTCGAGCAGCACAGCGCGCATCACGCCGACCCGCAGGAGAGCGCCCACGAACTCATGCTGGAGCAGCCGGTCCTGTCGGCCGCCATCCTCGTCCTCGAAGGTGGGCGAGATGCTGCTCTCGCGTGCGATGAGCGCCTCCGCCTCCTTGGTCGGCATACCGAGCTTCGTGAGCTCGAGCAATCTCGTCTCGCCGGCCGTTCGATTCGAAATTTCGAAGATGTCGTCGAGCTCGGCGGAGGAAAAGGGCGCCGTGTCGAGCTTGAGCTCCGCGAGCGCCCACCGCCATTGCGCGAGCGAGATGTCCAACGGGCACTCGCCAAATGTGCCGAGCAGCGTATACTGACGGAAGCACTGCTTGATGGCAGGCATGTGCAGCCGAAGGACTTGGACGGTCTCATGCCACGCCTTGTCCTTCGCATCCACTGAGAGCGCCTCGCCCTTCGTCAGACCAGACGCGATCTCGTCGAACTGAGATTCGAGCTTCGCCCAGCTCCGAGGGAGCTGGCCGAGCTTCTCGCGAACGAGCCCAACCCCAACGTTGGGCGCCTTGAGCGTCTTGACGCGCGCGTACCCGCTGAAGGCGGACCGGCCCGACTGGTTAGTCGCGCTCACGCGGATGACGTACTCAGTCTCCGGGAGCAGGTCGGAGAGCCGCATAGCGAACCGTCGGATGCCCACGTATGCGTCGCGCCACTCAGGGGCTCTCTCATCTTTGAGCGGACCCACTGCAGGCGCGAAAACTGCGAATTCGACGCGGTACTCGAAGGGCTCGTTGCCTGCGTCGTGTTTGGTCGGGGACCACCTGAAGAACACAAGGAGCCGGCTTAAGGAGCCGGCAAGTACTATATATATCGTGTACGCAATCTAGACGCAATCAGTCGCACTCACACGGTCGCAATCAGTCGCAATCTAGACGCAATCAATCGCAATCACACGGTCGCAATCAGTCGCACACTCACCTGATGAGGACCGTCGAGTGCTTGGGGTCGATGGTCTCCACACTGGGCATCGGAGGAGCCTGGCATCGCGTCATCTCCATGGGCGGCGTCCGTGGGAAGCGCGAGGTGCGCACGGTCTGCATGTCGACTAGGGACGAGCGAGCCGTCATCGTCGATTGGGCTGCGGGTCGGTCCCGCTTGAGGGGCGCATGCAAGTAAGTGCGATGGCGTCGGATCGCTTCGAGGACCTGATCGAATCTGAGCCGCGCTTCAGAGTCGTCCGGCTGGAGCTCGAGTGCGCCAAGGAGCGCGGCGGCCGCATCAGGGTACCGGTCGGCATGGCAGAGCGCCCGCCCCAGTTGGGTGAAGCTCGAAGGCGAGCGTGGCTGCGTGTCGACGAGCCGCTGGGCGTCTGCAATGGCTTCGCGCACTGCTCCTCCATTTGGGATACCCTGGTGCGCAAGCGGGTCGAGAGCGCTGTGGTGAGCCCGTACATGCAAGGGAGGTCATCAGTTAGTCATCAGTCGAGAGCGCTGTGGTGAGCCCGTACATGCAAGGGAGGTCATCAGTTAGTCATCAGTCGAGAGCGCTGTGGTGAGCCCGTACATGCAAGGGAGGTCATCAGTTAGTCATCAGTGGCACTCAACGTACCAGGTGCGCAGCCGAGCGCAGCTTGAGGAACAGCGGGTCGTCGGGGTTGAGGACGAGCGCCTCGCTCAGGATCTCCTCACACGCCACCCATCGCCCTGCTTTGTGTGCCTGTTGCCACTCGTCGAGCTTCGCGCGTCGCTGGGCTTGCCGCTCTGCGTTGAGCTGCTCGGGCAGGGCAGCCTTGGCCTCGTCGAGCGAGCGGCGCAGCGACGAGCCTTTGGCGAGCAGCACGGAGGTGAGCGCACCACTGCTTGGATTCTCATTGGCAGTAGTCCCCGCCCTCACGCTCAGCTCTTTGGTCGTTCGAGTTCGAGTTGCTCTTTGGTTGGAAGAGCTGCTGCTCTTCAGTTGGTCCATCTTGGGCGGCTGCTTGGACTCTTGGAAGGACTCCATGGACAATCGCCGATGGCGAAGCTCGGGCAGCGAGGGACTCTTCTCACTCACAAGGGGCAAGGATGAAGAGCGCTGCAACTCGTTTGCGAGGGCGCGGAGTACGGGCCCCGCAGGCGGTGGGCTATGCATGCGTCGGCGAATGTGGGGAGCATACGCACGCCGCACGTCCTTGTCCGCGATCAGCATGGCGACTCTCATGTCCGGCGAGGACTTCGACGAATTCAGCGTCAGCGTCGGCGAGGCTGGACCTGGAGCATGGATGGGCGGCAGGCTGATGCAGGTTGATGCCTCGTGCACAACGGTCTCTTCGAGGGTGATTATTAGGTCCTCTGGCATCGTTCTTTCGTTGATCCCGAATGCGAAACGTTGTGTTCCAAAGATGGGTTTTGCGTAACGCTTAATTAGCATGCAAGGCCCCTCTACTCTCAGCTCGTCAGCTGCACCGAACTCCTTAGCTTGCTTGCTTGGTCTCCATGATGGAGAATCTCTTTGTGTGCCAGCGATCGAAGCCAGCGAGAGCGAAAATCGGCTTTCACGAGAGCTGGGTGATCGCAATCTGCTCGTCGGCGCCGCGCGCGGTATTGGCGGCCTCGATGGCGTCCTTGGCACCAAAGATGGCCACCTTGAACGGCTTGGCGCGCAAGGTTTTGGCAAAGGCCTTGAAGGACGCGCGCGTCGTGCCGAGCACCTCGTCGCGGTACTGCTGGCGCATCTCGGTGGTTACGCCGGTGAGGTGGAGGGTGAGGGCGCGGAAGCCCTTCTGCTCCGAAGTCATCGGGCTGTCGAGGTCGCCCACAGCGCCAACGATCGCCTGCTCGAGCGCATCGTCCGTCAGGTGAGCATTCTCGAGCGCCTCAGCTGTCTTGGCATAAATGTCGAGGGTGCCTTGCACGTTCGGGTCCCGGTACGATGAGAAGGCGAAGCCGCCGGTGCGTGGGTTCAGGGAGCAGCCACCGCCGTACGCGCCGCCCACGACGCGCACATTGTCCCACAGGTAGCCGCGTGAGAGGAAGCGCGCGACAGCGTAGAAGGCACCGTCGAGCTTGGTGCCAGGCTCGAAGAGGCGCATGCCCGCGGCCACGTAGTGCACCTGCGTGGTGATCGCGTAGGCCTCGTCGACGGCGGGGAGGAGCGTAACGGCCTTGCGCCAGGGCACCGCCGTGGGATCCGCCTTGGCGGTCTTGGGCAGCTTGGCGGCAAAGGCATCGACAGTCGGGCGCACGGCGTCGAGAGCGTCGGGGTCGGCGGTCAGGTTGATGATCAGGCCCTCCTGGGAGAGCACAGTCTCACGCACCTTCTCGAGCCGACCGAGGAGCGTAGGCCAATCGTCCTTGGCCTGCGTGAGCATCTCCTTGACCGCCTCGTAGTACGTGACGCCCTGCGTGAGCTCGCCGACGTAGCCGTGCAGCGTGTTGCGCGCGGCGAGCCGCGCGCCCGCAAACGAGTTGCCGCTGGAGATGAAGGCTGTCTCGAGGTTCGACTTTTTCTCACGCAGCAGTTCGACAACCTTCGCCTGCCCACCCTTGAGGTTCGCGTCGGTGAGCAGCGCGTGCGCGAGCGAGAACAGATCGCCCGACTTGTCCACCGTCGCCTTGCCACGCACCGCCAGGTAGGCGACAAGGTCGAGAGGGTCGGCCACTGTGCCGCCTGGACCGGTAGGCTGCTCGTAGATCATCGCAGTCGATAGCCCGCCGGTGCGCGCGCCGATCTTGCGCTGCATGGCGACGGCGTTCATGTCGGAGGTGCCCACCTCGTCGAGCAGCTCAGAAAAGAGACGCACCAGCGGCATGTCCGCCAGCGGCACCTTGGTGATGTCGAGCAGCACATCGGCATACACGACGCCCGCGCACGGCAGTGGGTGCAGCAACAGCTCGCCGCCTCCTGCGAGCGTGTCGAAGACGGTTGGGTAGTCCTTCACCTTCCGCTCCAGATCGGCGAGCCCGACGCGCGGGATCGACTTGAGCGCCTCCTCCGAGTCCTCCTTGAGCTGAGCCTCCTTGAGCGACTTGGTCGCCGCGATGATCCCCTCCAGCTCCGCATCGCTCATCTTGGCCTTGACGGCGGCGAGCTCCGCCTCTTCGGCCGCCTTCTGTGCCTCGGCGAGCGTGTCGTCGGGCACGAGCTCGACGGTGGCCAGGTGCGAGTTGTCGACGATCATGCGCTGGAGCAGACCCTCGAAGACCCTTTCGCCCTTGGCGAGCCTCGCCTTGAGATTGGCCAGAGGCGCCTCAAAACGGAGACCCTCGGTCGGCGAGCCGCTCCCATACAGCCAGCGCGGCAGGATGCCGAGCATGAGCGAGAGGCCCTTGGGATAGCCGCCCGTGTTGAACTCGCGCAGCGAGAACTCGATCGTGTTGAGCGACGCCTCGATCGCGTCCGCCTCGAAGCCGTCCTCCGCCGCCTTTTTGAGCGTCTCGATCGCCAATGCCTCCACTTTGGGCACGTCCGCGGGCTGTACGCCCTTGAGCCCGATGGAGAAGGTGGCCTGCTTGAGCTCATCGGAGAGTCCGCCGCCCATGAGCGACGCGCCCAGCCCGGACTCGATCATCGGCTTGTACAGCGCCGAGGTGGGCGTGCCCATAAGGAGATGGTCGAGCACCCCTAGCGCGAGCTCGTCGTCGGCCGAGAGGGGCTCCTCGTGCATGAGCCAGTTGAGCATCACCATGTGGGTCGGAGGCGCGCCCGGCTCCGTCGGGTACTTTTCGACGAGGCGGCGTGGCTTGCGGATGAGCGGCTGCGTCTTCACCTCCGACGCCGCCGGCGTCGCGTCCGCGGCGTTGAACTTCTGAAGGTACGAGTCGAGCAGCTCGAGACGAGTGCTCAGGTTGTCGTCGCCGTAGAAGAAGATGCGTGAGTTGGCCGGGTGGTAGTACGCGGCGTGGAAGGCCTTGAACTGGCCGAAGGTGAGCGACGGGATCGCCGTCGGGTCGCCGCCCGAGTCGACCGCGTACGTATTGTCTGGGAACGTGAGCTGCTGCGCAGCGCGGTACATGAGGGAATCGGGCGACGAGTACACGCCTTTCATCTCGTTGAACACGACGCCCTTGTACGTGAGCGGATCGTCCTTGTTCTCGAGCTCGTAGTGCCAACCCTCCTGCGCGAGCACGGTCGGGTCGCGCGTCGCTCGCGGGTGCAGAACCGCGTCCAGGTACACGTTCACCAGGTTGTAAAAGTCCTTCGTGTTCTGGCTCGCGACCGGGTAGCACGTGCGGTCGGGGTAAGTGAACGCGTTGAGGAAGGTCTGGAGCGAGCCCTTGAGGAGCTCGACGAAGGGCTCCTTGGACGTGTACTTTTCGGAGCCGCACAGCACCGAGTGCTCCAGGATGTGCGGCACGCCCGTCGAGTCCGTCACCGGCGTGCGGAAGACGATGCCAAACACCTTGTTGTCGTCGTCGGCTTGCGCCGAGATGAGCTCCGCGCCCGACTTCTTGTGCCGGTACGTGGCGCACTTGATCGTGTACTCGTCGATCATCTCCACCCGGAGCAGGTCGAAGGCTGGGTGGGTCGCAGGCTCTGCGGCGACCACCGCGGGCACCGCCTCGCACACTGCGCTCATGCTGCCGCCCATCTTGCGCATGGAGTTCAGCCCACGCGAGCTGATGGTCGGCAGCATGAACGAGCTCACGGGCTGCAGCAGGGCAAGTGCGGCCGTCACCCGCGACATAGCTCTGGTGTTGCGCCGCATGACGCAGCGGACGCCTTCTGCGACGACACGACGCGATTCGATAGAAGGAAAGATCGGAGAAAGTGCCGAAACTGGGCTGATGGGCTTGCGACATGAACCACAAAGCCGGTCATAATTCCCACACACCTACCCACACCGCACGTGCGGCGGGCACTCCTCATTTCCCATGCCTCTGTTGCACTCCGCCATACTCGACGAGCGCCCCGCGTATGCGCTCGGCCGTAGCATGGCGCAGCGCGCCGAGGTAGACGAACTGCGTGATGCGGCAGTGCCACGGAAGTAGCCCGCCAAGAAAGTGCTCCGGGCAGCACTGCAGGATGAGCTCCTGCGACGGCAGAGCACGGACCACAGGCGCGAGGGCACAGTGAGCCTTGGGACGCAGCAGGCTCGCTCGCTGGCCGCGCGAGAGGCGCGAGAGAGGCGGGCGCACGCGCAGCCGGCGGCGGAGCTAGCACAGGGAACGAAAGTGGACGGCCATCACAAGGCTGCAGGCGCGCGCGCGCGCGCACCGGCTCTGGGAACCCCTCGTTAGCGCTCAGCTCGGAGTCGACAGCAGCCTCGTCGACGGCGTCGTGCGCGAGACGTCCCGACACGACGCGGTCGCAAACGCGCTGCGCCGCGACTACAAGGTCGTCGCGGCCGCTCCCGAGCGTCACCACGCGCACGCACAACGCGCCAGCAGCCAGCTCCTCGCTGCTGGTCACAGGTGCTTCGCCCGCGGTCAGGACTTGCGCATCCTCGAGCCCACGCGCGTGCAGCTCAGCACGCAGCGCCGGCACCGCGCGAGCAAGCTCGCCACTCGCTTCGCACAGCGTCACGTATCGCACGCCTGTCACGGCGCTCGCGCATACGACTGCGGCGACGCCGCCTGCATCGGCCGCATCTTCACTCGCGATGATGATGCCCAGATGCAGCGGCGTCTTTTGAGGCAGGTCGAGCGACCGCCACTGCCGAAGCTGCTGACGGAGCTGCCGGCTCAATTGTTGGAGCACCTCAAGCGTGAGGAAGACACTCTGAAGGAGGCGCCACGCGTAGAGGGCGAGGAGCCCCATGAAACACGTCGGTCCGACCCTTCACTGCCTCCTATCCGTATGTTCATTTCGTCCGCACATTTTGACTTGAGATGAACGAGGTGATCATCAGGTACATTCTCCTCTCCTTTTCCGTCAATTTCACAGAAAAACGATGGCGGAGATGTTTTTCTTTGTTTGATGGAGACGCGCGGCGCCCGCATTTCGCCGTCGGGCATCGCGCCGCCATGGAAGCCATCCATTCAAATCGCCCTCTGTTACGTAATCGAGTTGATGCTGCTTTTTGCTTTTTTCTTTCCCATCGTTACGCCCCTTCTGGTCTTCGTTCTTGTGCCGCTCAGTGTGTTCGGGTGGCACTTCATCTTGCATGGCTTGTTCGCGATGCCCCGCGCGGTCCACTTGTGCATCCTGCCCGTGACCCTGATCATGGGCATATTGACTGCAATCGTCTTGTGTGTGGAAGTTATCTACCTCCCACTCTCGCTCTTGTGCCTGACCGTCGGCATCAGGCTGTGCTCCTGCTGTGGCATTCCCTCATCGGATGGCATTCTCGAACCGTCCCCATCGCTTCGCGAGGTGGCACTCTCACACCCGAGAGGTACGAGCCCTGCCGTCTCCTCCGAAGAAGCGCAGGTGGCTGCACGGCGCTACCTCGGCCACGATGAGGTCTGGGCAGCGCTCGAAGGTGATGGCGTCAAGGAGAGCGAGCGGCCGGTGCGCCTGGTGCGCCTTTCGTGGCTGCTCGCGCTCGGCCAGCCAGGTAGCAGCGTGCACAAGGAATACGGCGGCATCCTGCCGCGGCGGCAGGAGCTGCCTGAGGCCGCCTTCATCGGCGTCGACGAGCTGCGGAAGATCTCACGGCAGGCGAAGCGCGGCGTGGACTTTTATTCGATTTACGAGTTTTTGCTCGAGGTGCAGCTTGGTGAGGGAAATTCGTTCAAGCGCGCGTTGCGCGTGCTCTTCCAGATCTTCATCTCGTGCAAGTTTGTCAAGCGCAACGTCGACGACCTGCTCCCTATCGTTGCCGTCTCATAGTAGGCGTCACGTCGCGCCGAACGCCCATGCCCCCTCGTTGTGTCGATGCCGGCGCCCACCTCTCACACGGTCCGCATGTCCCCGCGTGCACTCGCAGTTGCTGGCTGGAGCCGAGGCACCCGGACTGCGACGGCGAGCAGCTGCGGCTGCTGTGCACACGGCTGAAGACCCTCTTCCCAAGCCTCGGCGTGCTGCGCCGCTCCGGGCTGCTCGGCGTGTGCCAGGCCTACGGCTTCCGCGACATGGGCGTCTTCTTCGACTGGGCCTCGCTCTTTCAGAAGGATCACAAGCTGTGGACTCCGGCCGAGCTCGTCAAAGAGGAGGAGCGCACCGAGGACCAGCGGCGCGCGGCCGAGCGCTACCGCGACAGCCGAACGGAGGCGCATGCCAAGGCGGTGAAATTTGCACTGGGCACGCTGGACTTGTGGTACGCGCACGCCAAGACGACGGTCGTTCTGCTCACCGAGCTGCCCAAGAAATTGCCGAAATCGTTCGATGCCATTCGCACGTACGACAGCCGCGGCTGGACGACGTACGAACGGTGCTCTGCGGAGCTCTGCAAGACGCTCCGCCTTCAGCAGGCCGGTTGGCCCCTCGTCATCGACCTCGGCAAGCAGCGTGCAGCACTTCGCAGGCTGCCGACAACGCCCGAGCGGATGGAGGAACTCTTCAAGAAGTGCAGTTTCACCAACGGCGCCGACCGGGTGCAGGTG
>PJAB01001946.1:0-11328 GCA_002887195.1 Chrysochromulina parva | reverse complement strand
CCCCCCCCGCCCCCCCCCCCTCTCCCCCGCCCCCCGCGCTGGCCCCCCGGCCCCCCCGCGCCCCGGCGCCCGCCCCGCGCCGCCCCCCGCCCCCCCCCCCCCCGCCGCCGCTGCGGTTGGCCCCGCCGCCGCCGCTGCGGTTGCCGCCGCCGCTGCGGTTGCCGCCGCCGCCGCCGCCGCCGCCGCCGACGCCGCCGCCACTGCTGCTGCTGCTGCTGCTGCTGGGCTCGACCCACGCGACCGGCAGAGCGCTATTGCGGTAGAGCGCCCCGCCGCCCCACTCTCGCGTCGCGATGCGATGGACATGTCGCGCCGTGGGGTCGTGAGGCTCCGGAGGGCCCGCATTCCCAGCGAGAACAGCTTCAATTCGACGAAGAGTCACCGGGTTGACGTTGGGCTCGGGCGCCATCTCGGGCGCCATCTCGGCCTCGTCGAGCTCGGCCTCCTCTTCCTCGCCCTCGTCGTTCAGTTCCTCCGCATAATCCACCGTGCTCCCGAAGCTCGTCGGAGGGGCAGGGGCAGCCATCGACAGGGCGAGCCGCAGCTCATATGGGGATAGGACGCAAGGCGAGCCGTCGGGGAGGGTGCCGGGCGGCGAGCCGGCGGCGGGTACGAACGTGCTGGCCGACGTACCCAGATGTCGCGTGGCCGACTCGTCCAGCTGCTTCTTGCGCGCCGCGTCACAGAGCAGATTCAAGAGCTTCGAGCGAAGCGCGTTGCTCTCAGGCAATTGTGAGACTACGTAGATTGCGTTCTTCGTGTTCGCATCGCCCACAGCCAGGTTGGGCTCGGCGTGGTTCTTGAGCAGCAGGTCGACGAGGTCAAGACTTCCACAGGAGGCCGCCGCTATTAGCGGTGACGTTAGGCCTAACGACTCGATCCGGCCGATGGCATTGACATCTGGCCGCGACTCGAGCCGGAGCAGCAGCGTTGCGGCCGCGACGTTGCCGTCTTTGCACACCTTGAGCAGACGCTCGTTCAGGTCGAGGGCCGCGCCGTGCGTGGATGCTTCTTTGAGTACGTCCAGCGCGCGCCTCCGGCCGGCCTCTGCGTCGCGGAGCATAAGTTGCAGGGCGGCATCGAGTTGGTTGTGGATTGCAACGATGCCACTTCCACGATAGCTCGAGGGCCCACCGGCCGATGGGCTGGACGGCGCTAATAGTGGGTCCACACTGATAGTCATAGTGAGTGCGGTCTCACCAACCTGCACCGAGGACCGTGGTGCTCGCCAAGAGTCTGCCGTCACGCGAGAACTACAGCGCGGAGGTCTCGATTACGTCACGCCGCCGGGCACGGACGCGTTGTCTTGGCATATCTGATGTTGCACAACTGCGCGCGCACACATACGTAACCATGCGCGCCATATCTTCTCGGCACACTCTGATAGAACTGCACATCTGATACTTGAAATCTGAGACGGGCGATGACAAACTACTTTGGATGATGATCACGTCACACGTGTGCGGGATGGCCCTGAAACCGTGCCGCGGCATGCATGTCGAATTTCGCCCGTTCCCGTGCAGCGGTGTTGCCCCTCGTGCGCACCATAGCTAGGCAGGCAAGTCGTCACAGACACCCATGTCGGCTGTGTCAGCCATGCAGAGACCGCGCGCACCTCCGCCGCGCCTCAGCGGCCCATGCTCGGCACGACGCCTCGATTCGAGGGGCGAGCGCGCCGTGGCGAGCGCGCCGTGGCGAGCGCACGTCAGCCCGTTGGGTGCCGCCGCTCATGGTACACGGGGGCGCATGGCATTACGCCCCCCGCGTTGGGGAAAGCCAGCGCAAGAACGTGCGCGGTTGGCTCCCGGCAGGCTTTTGCCCTTTGTCGTTGTCGGCCTTTGTGGAGGCTGTGGAGACGGCTTTCGAGGAGGACGAGCCCGACGGTCTCGGGCCCTCCGAGGTCGAATCTCCGTCCGTCATCGCCATCATCGAGGCTACCATGGGAGAGACACACGTCGTGGACGAGGTGTCGCCGGCTGATAAGCCAGCATAGGTGGCCCCCATCGAGCTGAAGTCGAAGAGCTCGGCGCGCGGCGTCACGATGGGCATCACCTCTGAGGATTCCACTGACAGATCGATATGCTGGCATGGAGGCAGCACACCAATGAGTGTGTAGCCGTCACTCTTGCGAAGTGCTATGGCGGCCTGGGTCGGGCTCTCCATGGGCACGCCGGAGACGGTGGCAATGCGGTCGCCGCGCGACGCAAGACCATCCATGGGTCCCCCCGGCGCCACCATCGCCACGATCGCCGCCTTGTCATCCGTCATGCCGCGCCTGCGCGCTTCCTCCTGCGCAAAGAAGCGGATGCCTACGAGTTGTGACTGTTTTTCCTTGTACAGCGTAACGAGGCGCTCAGGGCCCTCGCCGCAGTCGCACGGAAGCACCTCTGACTCGGCCGCGATGGCCGGCGGTTTCGCCGCCATCACCTCCTCAGAGCCAGTAGGCCGCGTTGGTGTCGACGGCGGTGTCGACAACTCGCTCAGATCCGGTGTCGCATCGGTGGCGGCCGCCGGGACTGACCGTACGTCCCTCGCTATACTAACTGCGATCTGATCTGTCTGGCCTCGCTCCGCTGCAGCCCTCCGGCGCATCTCCATGACGACCGCAAGCTCCTCGGCCGTGAGGCCAATTGGCGCGTCGCCTGATACTTTGATTGGGGCGTCGCTAGTCACGTTGATGGGCATCGGGCTCGGAGGCACTTTAGGGGAGCGAGGCACCACGGGACCCGGCGCCGGGCTCTGCAAGTTCCTGCCAGTCTTTGCTTGTTGCGGAGTACGCTTCATGAAAACCAGAAAGCATCAACGAGAGAATCTTGAGGCGTTCCAAATGGTCCCGTAACGACTTCGGAGTTCCCCCACACTTTCTCACTTGGTTCCTTTACTCCTCGCCGTTCCGAAACATAAAGCCTCTCCGAGATCGCATCGAGCTCTTCGGTGTCGGACGTCCCGCGCCTGGGTGCTGGTCGTCCTGCGAAATGTCGCGGAGTCCGAGGCCTGACGGAGAGGATGCCGTTGAGCTGCTGAAGCAGAAGGCGGAGGCGGATCGGCGCGAGAAGCTGCACAGGAAGAAAGAACTCCGCGCAATGTCGGAAATGACGATGAGGGATTGGACTCGTTTCTCTGAGTACGATGTGGCTGGCGACCGGCAACTGGACTGGGAAGCGTTCCTGGCGATGGTTCCGGAGCGGGTACGCAAAGTGCACTCCATCGAACAGCTTCGGGCAGTGTTCTCCGCCGCAGACGTCGACCAGGATGGAATCCTCAGCCTCGCCGAGTACTTCCGGTGGACCATGGCAAAGGCGTTGATTACTCTTGGTAAGGAGACTGTACTGAACACCTTCATTTACTACGACAAGAACGACCGTGGAAGGCTCGACATAAAGCAGTGGGATTCGTTAGCAATCGAGATGGGCTTCGGCGCAGTATCGCGAGAAGTCTTTCGAGCGCTGGATGCAAATGGCACCGGCTTCATCAACTTCCGAGAGATCCCTGATTCATCGGCACTCGACGTGCATGTGCCGGGCGATGAGGCGAGTGACTCGCTCCTCGCTTCGCTGGTTCGCACTTGGAACGACAGCATAGATTTAGAACGAGCGGACATTCTGAATGCGACGGGATGGGTCATTCGCGGCCGCGACTTTGAGACCATACGCGCCGAGCTGAGGGCTTTGCTTACGGCGAGTGGTGGCCATGTGGTCGATCTCATCAAGGTGTCTGGCTGTGTGCTATGTGATCGTCATGCGGTCATCCGACCTGCTCGTCACTGATCCGCGACCGCTAATGTCCCTGCGCGCGCAGATATTTGATCATGATGCTGGAAATGAGATGGTGATCGACGACGTCGAATTCGCCTCTGCCATGCGGGACAAGTTCGGCTACAAAGGGCCATCGCACGCTCTCAGTCAGCTCTTCGCCTTTCTCGATACTGACCATGGAGGAGCGATAGGCTTTGATGAGCTGGTAAGCGACCAGCGGTTTACTGCTCGGAATCCTCTGCATCTCTGCGGTCGTGCACACGTCTGCTCACGCGCGTCGCCTTGCTCCGATGCTATTTCTCCCGGTCGCTCGTCCTCAGTTTGAATTCATCCGCGGCCGCCGGTGTTCTCTGGATGCGCGGAACAAACGCATTGCCTTGAGGCTGGAGCCGCCTCCTGATGCCGTATACACGCTGAGAGACATCCTTTGGAACGTGGACAGCCTACGGTTTCTCCTTCAGCAAAGTCTCAAACGAGGTAATGTGAAGGTTACCGATCTGATGAAGGCATGGGACAGCAGTCAAGATGGACAGCTGAGCCGCCGAGAGTTTCTCCTCAAGATTCAAAACTTCTTCAAAGAGGACGACGCGCAATTGTGGGAGACGGATGTGAAAAGCGTTGCTCTTGATGCGTTCAATGAGATGGACGACGGCGGCGATGTTCAGGACAGAGGCTCCGTGGATATTCAGGAGATGGAAAGGTGGTTACGTGTTCCCACCGGCCCAAAGGTGATCAGGCTCAAGAGGCGCAAAAGGCACTCGACATCGCCGCAGGGCCAGTCAGGCAACGACGTGGGTGCTCCAAGGCGCAGTCCATTAATCCGCGAGACGGTCCAAGGCTCGATTGCCGCGGCGGTCGAGCGAGCAGCTCAAGCGCGGCTCGCCGAGCAGGAGCGTGCACAGCGTTGGAGGGTTCCTCGCGACACTCCTGTGAACGGCCTTCCGCCACTCCAGCGCTGGGAGGTGTCAGCAGCCTCCGAGTTGCCGCCGCTGATGACCGGCGGGGGTGGTAAGCGTGAACGACCGGACATCGAAGTTTCCCCGCGTTTTGGTCCAGTGGTGCCTCGAAGCTCACCTGAACGTCCTCCGACACATCGGATGCCGCTGCTACGGGCTGGTGGCCTGGAGCCAAGCGTTCGGCATGCACTCAACACGGCGCGGGGCCCTGTTCCCTTCCGAGGTCCACTCACGTTCCGGTCGCCGGCGCCGCGGCCTCGGCCAGGCTTTTGACGGCATGCTGTGAATGTGGGTCTCACATCAGTGTAGAGAGCGCGATCCACGGTACTAGTAGTAGTGTAATGTGAGGTATTGGGTCGCACGCCGCGCGCACGAGGCACGTGCTCTCCCCGCTCGCCCGCGGCTCGATCCCACCTTCTCGACCCGCTGCCTCATCCCTCAACCCGTCAAGCCCCGCTCGCCGCCCGCACGCGGTCGCCTCCCACCGGCGGCGGCGCTCGCCCGCGCGCGCCCGCGGGTACCCCCGCCCGCGCGCGCGCGCACGGAAATAAAGCTGTAAGCCCCTAAGCAGTCTATAAACTCTAATCATCGACACGCGCGTGGCCGCATGCCATCCTCACTGTCGTACGCGTACTATAACGAAGAACGAACCACGGTCCAGGGCGGTTACCACCTAGCACGGGGCCCTATTTTTCACACTTCGACTTGACGAAACGCGACACATTCGAAAATTTTCGCGATTTCGCACGCGCCCGCGTGCAGCGCCCGACTGTGGACAGTGGGGCCGCGCCCGCCATGGGCAACTCCACGGACCCCGATGAGTTCAATGCAACGACACTTTTGTGCAGCACGATCGGTGCAATGATCGCTGGCGTGCTGGTTACATTACTATTGCAGCACCTCATCTGTGGCCCAAGGGCTCGTATCACCAACTCGAGTCGTACCCGAGCGGGCTCAATTGAGCCACTGCTGCTCAACGGTCAACTGCACGTTGAGGACACGTCGACATCCCGCTCCACTGCCGCGCTCACCGCCGTTCCCCTGTCCAAGGACCTCCTGATGCCGGTGCGGCCTGCGTGGGGCAACCTCATCTTGTGCCTCATCTTCGCCACCATCCTCTTTGGCTCGATGGGCTTCTTCTGCTGGGTGATGGTGAACTATGTCTCTGAAATCTGGGCGTCGGGCTTTGTGGCGGCGCTGTTGATTGGCGGCATTGCCGTGGCGCTCCGGTTCATCGCCGTCTGGATCTTCCGCAACATCCTCGTGCGTCGCTTTTGCACGACGATGCAGCTCTCGCGAGAAAACAAAGAGAGCACGCCGGTACTCGAGTGGTTCAAAGTGTGGTTGCCCAAGTACATGAAGGGCCGCTGCTTGCAGTTCAACAACGTGACGCCGCTCTTCCGCAAGAAGGACGGCACTAATTTCTTCACCATGTTCCAGGACACGCGCCGTTCCGATCAGTTCGCCCTCTCGCTATGGGCGATGCAGGTGCATGCTGATTGCGACTGAGTGCATGCTGATTGCGACTGAGTGCATGCTGATTGCGACTGATTGCCTCCGCCGCCCTCTCGCTATGGGCGATGCAGGGCTCGCACCGGTTCGTGTACCATGCGTCTGATGGCAGCTCGAGCCTCGTGACGATGGTGTACTACACCAAGGGCGAGATGAAGAAGACGGGCTGGAACAACGAGCTTGTGGCACAGGAGTACATCGATCTGTACATATTCGACCCTCTGCACACACGATTGCCCCTCATGGTTGAGATGCTCGAGCGCGCGCAGGAGGCATTCGGCCAGAAGGAGGAGGGCGTCCTGCGCTTCCAGAGGTGGAACAGCTGGAAGGAGATGTGGGAGAGCCGCGGCGCTGACGAACCAATCACCACCAACTTCTCGAGCTTGGTCTTCTATGAAGAACGGCTGATCTCGCGCGTCTACGAGGAAGTCGAGGCCTTCTTGGCCACTCCGCCGTCCGAGTTGCTCACCTCCGGCTTGCCCCTCAAGCTTGGCTTCCTCTTCCATGGCCCGCCGGGCACGGGCAAGACGCATCTGGTGCGCCACCTGGCCGCACGGTACGGTTTGGACATTGACATCATCGACATGAACAGCGGCAACATGAGCAACGAGAGTCTGCTCCAATGCTTCAACATGGCGGCTGGGATCATCTTACTAGAGGACATTGACAACGTGGATGCCGCCATCGGGGTCCGCGGGCCCGACGACAGGAAGGAGTCGCGCCGCGTGACGCTGGATGGGCTGCTCAATGCACTCGACGGCGTACAGCGAGGCGCGTCCAAGCGCATCATCATCGCGACGACCAACTACCCCGAGAAGCTGATGCCATCGATCCGGCGGCGCGGACGGCTCGGTCTCTCGTTCGAGATCACGTACCCTAGCGACCCGACGCTCAAAAGGCTCCTCGAGCACCACCTGCCCGCTGGGGCCAACATCCCCGAGACCATCGAGCAGCTGCGCGCCATCGAGACGCGGCTTGGCCTACCGGCGCCTACCGCGGCCCTGACCGACATTTTTGGGAAGGCTGGACTGAGATCACGCCTGCCAGGGGCGAAGGCGCTTGACGGGAAGGCAACGACGGCGAAGGCCCTGCAAGAGGTGGACGAGGTGCTGAGCGAGGTCGTGTCGACTAACAAGAAAGTCTTCAAGACGATCGACGAGGTGCTCGCATTCTTGGAGCTGAGCGACGCGTGGACGGCCGGGGATCGGGGCGCCTCGGGCCTCGTGTGGCGACGCATCGGGACCTCGCCACCGAGCGGGTCCATCTACGGGAAGGCGCCGCGAGAGCTCTGCCATTCACAGCTATCAAGCGCTCTCGCGAAGCAGCTGGACCGCGCCAATGGCAAGGAGGTGGACACGGCGAAGCCAGCAGTGGAGAAGGAGAAGGAGAAGGAGAAGGACAAGGACAAGGACAAGGACAAGGACAAGGACAAGGACAAGGACAAGGACAAGGAGGAGGCAGCGACGGAGGAACCTCTCGATCCAGCACGGCTGACATTGAAGGACGAGTTGTGGAAGAAGCTCGACCTAAAGGTGACCGTTGAGCGATACGTTCGCGTCGAGGTCGACGAAGGCGTCTGGTACTTTGCGCCAGAGGACGCCGACGACAAGCTCGAGGCACGGCCAAAGACGTACTCACGCTCGTTCGCTGAGGCTGGGTGCGCGAGTGCACTTCTTTGCAAGAAGCTGGACGACCGACAGCTAGAGCACACGCTCAAGATCGAGAATCTCGGAGATCGCATGCGGCTGCTCGAGCAATTCCGCTTCTTGTGAGCGGCCTGGGGTTCACTGCCATGACGGAGATGCCATCTGGCTTCTCGGGTGAACGTCGCGTGGATTGCCGGGAATTACCATGATGACACTGTGGCGTGGCGTGCGACCCTTCCCGCCCAGAAGGGCAGAAGGGGAGGCACAGACAACAGAGCCAGACGCGTGTCAAGCGGCTAGGGCCTGGACGCCGGGTGCAACCCGCGATATACACTCGGACTGTGAGCGGCTTACACTGAGCACGTGGTAACGGCGCGCGGCGGCGCAATTTCCTTTTTGACTCGTACATAGCGGGGGGGGGGGCGACTCGTGTGCAGTACCGTACCAAAGCATTTGAGAGCGATTCTCTGTCGAACGTACACCTTCTCCTTACCTTCTCCCAAACCCATGCCCAAACCGTCACCGCCGCACCATACCCCATGACCTTGGTCCATCTCCCGGCCAAAACGGACGACACCGTTTGACGCACATAACGGCACTCCCTTGAACACAGCACATGTGCACTCATTCCCACGCTAACCGTTCCCGAGTTGCGGCGCCCCCGGCGAGGGTGGGCTCGCACGCCGCCGCCCCGTGGGAGAGGGAGGGAGAGCGATCGACGAGTGGGCCCAAAGTATCCTACCCGCGTCCAGGAACGGGCGCAGCTCAGCACGAGCCGCAGCTCGATCCGGAGGCGGGGCGCTGCTCGGCCACGTCGATCGTGTCGGGAAGGTAGATGTCCTCCTCGGACTCCTGCTTGAGCGCGTTGCGCGCGATCACCTGGAAAGCCTGCTCAACGTTGATCGCCTCCTTGGCAGAGGTCTCAAAGTACGGGATGTTGCCCTTGGCCTGGCACCAGGCAAGAGCACGTTTCTGCGGCACCGCGCGCCCGTCGAGGTCCACCTTGTTTCCCAACACGACGAACGGGAAGTTATCGGGGTCGCGCGGGCCCGCCTGGATCAGGAACTCGTCCCTCCATGAGTCGAGGTTGTCAAAGGTCTTTGGCTGGATCACATCGAAGCAGAGGACGCACGAGTCGGCGCCGCGGTAGAAGGCGACACCCAGCGATTGGAACCGCTCCTGGCCCGCCGTGTCCCAGATCTGCATGGTCACCAGGCGGTCGTCGACCGTCACCTCCTTGGTGAGGAAGTCAGCGCCAATGGTGGCCTTGTACTGCGCGTTAAACTTCTTGTTCACGTACTGGTTCATGAGGGACGTCTTGCCCACACCGCTATCGCCAAGGATGATGACTTTGAGCAGCACCTTTTTACGTGTCGACATTGTCGATTTCCGGCGTCGCCTTTTCCGGCCCGCGGGACGGGCGTGTGCAGCTGTGAAACACCGACAGTTTGATTCCCCCGCGCTGTCCGTAAAGCAAGCAAGCAAGCAAGCAAAGCACGAGGGCCGCTATCTCAACCGATAATTTAAATGAACGATGAGTGCCGAAGGGTCCCCGTGTGAATCTCATCTTGAGATGGCAGGTGTGCGCGCCGCGCGTCGGCCTTGCGCGTCGGCCGACGCGAGCCGCGCGAGACCCACGGCGGACGGCGCCTTCGGATGGTTCTCAAGAAATATCTGTGTGAGTGAGCCACACGGGTGTGCATGGACCGATACAATGTAAGTCAGGTGAGGGTCTTGTGGTTCGTTGTTCGTGGTGCGTCATTCACGGCGCTTCACGGCGCGTGGCCCCCACGGTGCCACGGACCGGCAAGACGTCTGGCGGCGCCGTGCCGGGTGCGGTGCATCGCTAGGATCTAGCATTCAACTTCAATGCAGTGAATAGGCCCGGGGGCCGCCCGCGGCGCGGAGTAGGCGCGGAAGGCCCTCTATTTAACCTCTATTCTTAACTCTATTCCTCTATTCTCAAGGCTTGACGAGGGGCGTCGTTTCCATCACCCTCTTGTCAGTATCCTCTTTGTCCGGGGCCGGCGGCTTCCGGTTCTCCAGGGTGAGATACGTGTACACACAAAGCGAGATGATGACGGTGCCTATACCGCACCAGCTGACCGGGTCGGCCACGCCCGCCTGCACGGCCGAGACCAGGATGAGCAGCACCTTAACCCCGGAGCCGCCGACGGCGGCTGTGAGGGCAGTCGTGAGCGTGATGAAGTAAAAATTGGATAAATTGAACGCGAAGGCCATGGTGCTGCCTATGGCGATAATGATGATCCCGATGGCTCGCGTGTCCGGTTCCGACAGGTACGCGATGCTCTCCTGGCGCTCGTCAAGGCACAACCAGGTGATCAGCATTAATGTGAAGGCGATGCCACTGTCGTACACGAGCACAACGATCGGCTCGAGTTTGGTTATGTCGCCCTGTAGCCCGCTGGTCAGCATCATCACGAGGACCGGCTTGATCGAGGCCGCCAACATTCCAACGACACACATGACCACGCCCGCGATCTCGCTCCCGCCCTGGTTGTGTGCGAACTTGTACGACACCGAGAGCACGGAGCCCAAGCAGAGGAAGAAGACGACGAACATCAGAAACGCCGAGTACGTCTTCTTGGCGAACAGAAAGGAGAAGAGCATGATCGGCATCGGCAAGGTCGCCTTAATCGCCTGATTGAGGAAGAGCGTCATGAGCGAGAGGCTTTCGTTGTTGAGCCCATTCGTGAGGAACGTGCAGATGCCCATCGGAATGAGAAGCTGCTTGTAATCCCACAGCTGTTGGAATGTAGGGCCGCCCAACTTGGGTTTGATTACCAACCACTGCAGAAGAAAAGAGGCTGAGACTGACACAATCATGTGAAACATAGTGTAGAAGTATGGGAAGTGAAACCCCGGCCACCGGTCCTTCGTGAGCGCCCACGAATTGAACTCGTTGAGCGCAATGTTGAAGATGATGAAGAAACTGACCGCGAGAATCTGCTTCCAGAGGGGCTTTTCATCACCGGAGTCGTCACCACCACCGCCCGCCATCGTGCGTGTGGAGACCAAGTGGACAGCGCGGGGCTCACAATCCGCCCTCACCTCGCCTCTTCGACCTCCGCGGCTGCGCCGGCGGTGCGAAGCCCTGTGGGCGGCCGAGGGTTTTCCTGTGATGCGCCACAGCGCGGAAGCGACAACTAAAAGATCCCAATTGGGAACAGTACCGGTAGACCGTAAGTGACGTCTACGGTCCGAGCAACAATCCCGTTCGGTAAAAAAGCATTAATGTTTAGAGTGCTATCGCCGGCTTCCCCACCCCCGTTTGTCGTTTCTCGTTTCTTACTTTAGACACCGCACTTTAGACACTTAAGTTCTCTAGACTCAGACATGACACATGTACAGGACATGATGGACCATACTATCACAAATCCACATGTGACGATGGTCCACGTGCCGTCGGCCCGGGGCCGGTCGGAACTCTGAGCCGGG
>PJAB01001945.1:0-11330 GCA_002887195.1 Chrysochromulina parva | reverse complement strand
GCGCTTCGGGCGCTTCACCGGAACTCCCCGAGATTATCTCCGTGATCTCATCTCCGATATCTCATTTGAGATTCTCTGCGAGATCGGATCTCCGATATCTCTTTGTTCTGGCTACTGTCCCTCGCAGCTGAGCGCAGATCGGCTGCCCCCTGTAGTATGTCCCTTTTTGGGAGGGTGGGTCGGGAACGCCACTTGGCGTTTATGGTTTTCCTCTCCTTTGATTCGCGCGCCGCACACGAGCAGCGCGCCTCCGAGCAGGCCCAGTGCGCACGCGCACCGGTCCCGTCGCTCGGGTTGGGCCGGGCACGCCACTTGGCGCCCCTGAGTACCTCTGTCCTCGCCTGGATGTCGCGCGCTGCACAGGAGCAGCGCGCCGCTGAGCGGGCCCCGCGCGCACGCGCACCGGTCCCGTCGCTCGGGTTAGGCCGGGCACGCCACTTGGCGCCCCTGAGTACCTCTGTCCTCGCCTTGATGTCGCGCGCTTCACAGGAGCAGCGCGCCTCCGAGCAGGCCCCGCGCGCACGCGCATAGGTCCCGTCGCTCGGTTTGGGCCGGGCACGCCACTTGGCGCCCCTGAGTACCTCTGTCCTCGCCCTGATACCGCACGCTGCACTCGAGCAGCGCGCCTTTGAGCAGGCCCCGTGCGCGCGAGCGCCGGACCGTGGCTCGGGTTGGGTTGGGCACGCCACTTGGCGCCCCTGAGTACCTCTGTCCTCGCCCTGATACCGCACGCTGCACTCGAGCAGCGCGCCTTTGAGCAGGCCCCGTGCGCGCGAGCGCCGGACCGTGTCTCGGGTTGGGTTGGGCACGCCACTTAGCGCCCCTGGGTACGCTGTACGCGCCCTAAGATGGACGGCTGAGAGCGCTAGCCATGGCTTACAGCTCGTCCTCGGATTCGCTGTCTGGCGCCGGAGCGCCTGTATCCATGAGGGCGGCGTCTGCTCGCGCCGCCAGGCCCTCGAGGGCGTCGCCCGACGCCTCCAGCATGCTGAGGACGTCGTCTTCGTCGATGGCGCACGTCCGTCGCAGCTCGGCTGCCGAGGCGACGCGCGCCCTCGATGCGTCCGTGACGGTGTCGAGAAGCCCGACCGCGACGCGTAGGGCCTCCGCCGCGGCGTTCACGTCGCCGCTGGCGCCCGTTGCTGAGGCCGCGTCGAGCAGCGTGTGCGCGCGGATGGAGTCGAAGCTCGCGTGCAGCGCGCCCGTGTGCAGAGAGCACTGCGTCGTCATTGCAAGGCGCGCGTACAGCTTGCGTGCCGCCTCCGACGACCAGCGGACCATGAGCATGATCTGCTCAGGGGTGGCCCCGGCAGCGAGCAGCGCGCAGGCCAGCCAGACTCGGAAGCTGTGGACGGAAAGCTGTTTGGCGCGCTCCTCGGAGCAGACGAGGCGGATGAGCCCGTCAAAGAACTTGCTGAGCTCCGCTTTAGACCAGGAGCGGCCAGAGGGCGAGAGCACGAGAGGCAAGTCTTTACGTCGCGCCGCGGCAGTGCCGCTGGGGTCTGCCCGCATGCGCATTATCTCGTATTTGGCGAGCTCTCG
The DNA here is from genome assembly GCA_002887195.1 of Chrysochromulina parva. NCBI lineage: Eukaryota > Haptophyta > Prymnesiales > Chrysochromulinaceae > Chrysochromulina > Chrysochromulina parva. Next base: position 9,788 of record PJAB01001945.1, on the reverse strand, counting down.
CACAAGGCAGATGGGCTGGGTCGCGTGATACCGCGATGGCACGGGGGAGCTTCCAAATTTGGAGTTGTCCGGGTCGTTCTTGCACGGTACAGGGTTGATGTAGCACATGTCGTTCCATGTGATGCTGAGGAGCTGCTGCACCCTGTAGGTTCGCGGTGGAGAACACCCCCGATGCGGTATGTCACTTCGCCCAGCGAGAGTTTGCGCCCTCCAAATGATTCCTTGGGCCCCAATGCAATAGCCTCCTTCCGCCAGCCGCCCGTGCAGTATAGGTTGATGAAGACGACGACCCCCTGCCACTCGAGGTTGTCTCCGACGGTGACGACTGAGGAGCCGTGGGCTATGTGCGTGCCCGTCGGAAGATTCAGGATGGCGACGATCTCCGCCGTGTCGAAGGGCTCCTTGGACCGGCGGCGCAGCGAGTCGGCGCCGTGCGCGTCGATGTGCTCTCGCACGAGCCCTTGCGCCGCTTGCACGACGAGCGAGAGCGATACGAATCGGATGGTGACGGCCCAGTGCCGTCGCGAGACGCCGCGTAGCCTGTTGAGCATGCTTTCGACCTTGTAGCCGCGCTGCTCCGCTTCGGCAGCCCACGTCATAAACGCGCCCAGCGCTAGAGCGACCTCGCGCCGATGGAGGTGCTCGATGCGCCCCTCGTTCGCCGCAGAGTTCGTGCGTAGAGGCGGCGTGCCGACGAAATCGCACCAAGTAGTCCACAATCGCCAGTATGAGCGATCTTGCCCGCGGGTGGATGGTGCGAAACGCTGTTCGACCGCGAGCATCGCGGCGGTGAGGAGCTCGCGAAGGTATTCGTCGCTGGCGCCTCGAATGCCGAGGCCGTCCTCGTCGCAGCGCGCGTCACGAAGAGATCGCTCGATGAGCAAACGCTGCGACTCCTCGAGCTCAGCGGCCTCGCGGCTGACGGCGGTCGCGGGGGTGGGCGCCGGTAGGCGCAGGGCGGCCTGCGCGACGGCGATCGCCCGTCTGGGCGGGGCGACGGCCTGTGCCGTGACGATGGTCTTGGAGGGCGCGCGTTGGTCAGCGCCTGGGCCGCGGTAGCGCGCCCGCCCTGTCGTGGCTCGCGCCAAGGCAGCGGTGAATGCTGTTGCCTGTGCGGATTCGACGTCGCCGGTCGGGGCGGCCGTGGCAAGGTCATGTCGACGCGCGCGCTCGGTGTCGATGAGGTGGGAAAGGTCGTGCCCATGCACAGGTGCCCAGGGCGCCTGAGGCGAGCCGTGCGCGCGCGTATTCGCTGCGCGCGCCTGCCGAGCGCGCTTGTTAGCGCCCTCTGCAAGAGAGTCGGCTTGGCCGCCGCTAGCGCTAAGGAGCGCCTGCAGCCACGGGGCTGGCGTCGCCGTTCCCGCCTGAGCGAACGGAGTGCGCGGGCCTGTGCCGTTGGCTGCCGCGCCGTGCTCGAGCGCAGCGGCGTGCAAGGGCACGTGTGAGTCCATTGTCGCGGATGTGACGCCGGTCTCGACAGGTCCCGAGCTAGCGCCGGTCTCGCGTCCATGGCACCACGCCCCGGGGAACCGAGTGTCGTGAGGCGACCAGCCGCGGTCGAAATCGTCCTCGTCTGGAGATTCCCAGTTGTTGTAGCTGTCGATGGACCGCGGCGAGCTATCGCAATAGTCGCTGGGCGGCGGCGTGAGATCACAGTCGAGGGCCTCGACGTCCAGAGCGAGGAGATAGTCCTCGTACATGAGCCACAGATGTAGTTCGTCGTCCGGCGGCTGGGCTGCTGGCGGCGTGCCTGCTGCGCCGCCGTCGGCCGGGCTGAGGTGCAGCTGCTGTTGCGTAGCGCGCATCGGGGCGGCTGGCGCTCCCGGAGAGGCCTGGGAGAAAGGCGTCCGCGGCCCAGAACCATTGCCGGCCGTGCCGAGCTCGAGAGCGGCGGCGTGCAGGGGCACCTGCGTTGCCGCCCCTCGCACCTCGAGCAACGCCTGTGATACGTCCTGAAGATATGCTCGCGCTCTCGGCGAGAGTTCGACCCGTCTCGGCACGATGCCGAGGGCTGCGGATACATCCCGGATGAGCTCGGTATTGTTGCGGCTTGCCGCATCGTGCAGCAGCATACTTTCTCCGAAGGTCTGCTCGATCAAGACCTCACGACGCCCGTCGTGTAGCTGCTTCCATTCGGGTTGCCGCATGATGATTTCGTGCGTCACGACGAGCTCGGAAGCCTTGGCGCCGCGCGAGAGCATGCCTCCGTCGCGTCGCGCCCGGGCCGTCAGGTAGGCCGCCATGGCGTCGGCGCGGAGCCGCACGCGCTTCGCTGCGCCGAGCCAGCGTGTAGTCATCACTACGCCCAGTCCAACCTCGACGAGCTCGAGGCAGGTGATGTGAGCGGTCGCAAGCACTGTGGCCAGTCGCCGAGCGGCGCGCACCACCATACGCCATAGAACCATGCGCCGAGGCCCTGTTTGGGCTCGCCATCCTTGGCGGCATCGCCTCCGATGTCCCAAGTGACGACGTCGGTGCGCTGCGCGCGGTGGACAGCTGGCAGTACCGCCACCATGGCTGCACCGGGGCAGTTGGCGAGTACCGTCTGCCAGGCCTGGAGCCGCTGCCATAGCTGCGGGCGTTTGCGCACGAGTACGTTAGGCCCTTCGCCTAGCTCCTGATCGCTCCGCAGGGGCACCGCCATGCCCTGCATGCGGTACCAACCTCCCCCGGTGGGGAGCACGAGATCAGCAAGGGCGCCGTGTAGGCTGCGATATCGCGCGACCTCGCAGTGTCCGTCGAGCACGTCCGAAATTTCCACGAGGCAGCGTGCTGCCTTGGACTGTGGCACCCAGGTGACCAGGTAAGTGGCGCTCATGCCGACGCCCGTCCATATGCCGCAGCCGCCGAGGTGCCATTTGTGCATCTTGGCGGCCTCGAGATCGAGCCCGTAGGCAACGCGCGGCGGGGCCGTGACCGGATCCGCCGGCGGCCCAGCAGCTGTCTCGAGCGATATGGAGCAGCGCTGAGCCACCGCCGCGGCAAGAACGAGGGAGTGACAACACCCATGTTGCAGGGGGGTGGGGCAGCCCGGGCACCTGAGCGCTATGTGCTCGCCGGCGAGAACGCGCACGGCGAGGTCGTTGACAAGCGCTTGCAGCTGTTCCGAGAGCAGCTGCGCGTACCCCGGCGCTACCCGTAGATTCAGGAGCGTGCCGACGTCCCGCGCCGTTGTGCCAGGGACACTGGCGAGAAGGCACGCGTAACCTGCGGTAACCCGTCTTGCACTCTGCCCCGTCGTGATCGGGAACGGGTTGCCTCCCGCGGTGCCGCGACCCGTTGGGATGGAGCGGACGTTGGGCTGCTCGCACGCATCGCGCCCAATGGCGCGCACACTGCCTTTGGGCGCGAGCTGTCTCCACGCCTGTAGCGCCACGCCGTATTCGTCAAGCACGGATCGCGTGACCGTGCCTCGCGCCGACTCGTGCGCGTCCGGTCCCGGGTAGAAGCGCGGTCCGATCAAACGGCAGAATTCCACGATGGTGGTGACGGTAGCCGTCGCTCCCAAGCACGCCTTGACGCTATCGTCAGTGTATTGTAGCGCGGTGACGATGCGCGCCTGTGTGCCGTAGTCGTCGTGTGCAAGCCCCAGCCTGCCTCGCCACATCGCATCAAACTCGGCGCTCATATCGCGGAGCTCGATGATGTGCGGCGCCAGTGCTTTGTCCACCGCGCGAAGAAGGAGCCACATAAGGGCGTTGGCGAAATCTTGCGCGACCTTGCTCGCCTGCGTCCAGCCCATGGCGAGGACGAGCTCGATAAGCACGTCGAGACGGGTACGGCTCGCCACGCCGGGTGCCTCCCGAGCGGGCACCGCGCAGCCCGTCTTCCACACGTCCCCTGCCATATAGGCGAGCGCGTGGAAGAAGTACTTGTAGTCGAACAGGATGAGCAGAGTCGCCGGCGCGACGCCGCAGGCGGCCCGCATAAGGCTGCCCATAGCGCGCAGAACGAGTAAGTTGAACATGAGATCGCAAGGGCGGGGTTTGACCTCCCTTCGCGCCCAAAAGTCGTCACCCGTCTCCGCAGAGTGTTCCGCGCTCGTGGCGACGTTCACCGAGGTGACGGGTTCACCCGTGTCAACGGTGAACGTCTCCCGACGCGGATATCCCAGCTCCGCGACGCCTCGCGGCGGGCCGAGGTCTTTGCGCGGCACGGCGCCGCGCGGGTTGATCCTGGCGGGTGAGGTTAGAAGCCTCGCAGTGCTGACAGACGAAGTCGTCGCCGCCCCGGCTGGCGCCGTCGCAGTTCCTGCCGCCGTCGTGGCCACTGTGGCCATGTCCGCCGTTGTGACCAGGCCGGCGCTGCTGAGATACCATCCGCGCTCCTTGAGCCCGTGCATTTCATCGGCGACGGCGTCCGGGCCGCCTCGCACCTCGTAAAATGAGAGGAGATTGGCGGCGATGGACGTTTGGAGGGGGAGATCGTCATGCAGAGTGACGCCGTGCACCAGGAACGACACGAGCTGCCTGTGCGGAAAATCGCGCAGCATCCACAGTACCGCCTCGCGGTGCATGCGCACACGCGTCGCCGGAAGCCGCGTGTCAATGAGCTCGCAGCGCCCGCCCCGTTCCCAAAGCACGCGGCCACGGAACCATGGGAGGCGTGCGTCATCGCTCCAGCTCTTGTGGTTGGGCCGAGGTGAGGTGAGGCCCCGCACGCGAATCGCGTTCCATCTCTCGACGGCGTACAGCTGGGCTCGCACTTCTTCTCGAGCCTGCGGCGAGTACGTGTCGAGCATGTTTGCAGGCCGTGGGACTCCCACGGGCCAGCGCGGCGCCATGCTGCGCAACGCAACCGGTGGTGTGCTGGGGATGGAGCAGCGATATGAGAACGGCTCGGATGCTAGTGCGGCCGGCGGCTCGCGCCCCAACGCCGCCACGAGCGTCGGCGGCGAAACGTCATGCGCCGTGGTCACCTTTTCCCGCCAGCATAGAAGTGCGTCCGCGAGCTGCGGCTCGCGGGCGGCGGCGTCGAGCAGGCCAGCTGAAACGTGCGCTAGCGCGCTGGCTTCTTCGCGTGCGGCGGCCGCCAGATCGACAGACGCCAGACGCTCGGCGTTGAGCGACCGTGACGTTGGCTGTGCCTCGGCGACGCCCGTGCGCCCGCCAATGACGTGCACGTCCGCTACCGCCGAGACCCAGCGCAGAATAAATTGTTCGGCCACACAGACCACCGTGTGACGCGGGAGGCCGGCCGCCGCCGCGGCCCGCTGCCACGAAAAGCCTTCGGCGATCGCTCCCGAGCTTGGTTGTACATCGGGAGGGGCGAGCATGACGACAACGGCAAGCGAGGCCCCGCCCAGCGTGAGGATCATTGCCAAGGCGCTTCGCGTCGATGCTGCCTGTGTGCTGTCGCCGTGGGCGCTTGCCTGGAAGAGTGCGTTGCCGAGCGCGGCCGCCGCGCCAGTGATAAGCTTGCGAGCTTCCGAAGTGGCTCCGTGCGCCTCCGGCAGTGATCTCCCGGCCACATCAGCCGTCGAGTGCGCGGGGCCGGGGAGCAGTAGCATGACAACGCCGCTGTCGATGCGTCCTGGGATGACGGCGACGGCATTCGTTCCGGGCGCGTCGACGCGCACGCGCGTGATGACGGTGCTACGTGCCTGCCCTTGTCGAGCCGGAGCACGCCGAGCACGCTCGTCGTCCACTCGTCGAAGTGCCCGATAGCCGTCTGCGAGAGCTCGCCCGCGCGGCGACACCGCCGGGATGCGCGCGGACCGCAGCATCTTGGCGATGTGTCCGTCAACACCATCACACCATGTAGGATCGCCCAGATCGCGCCGCACAAGGCGCGGCACGACGCGGCCATCCAGGCGACGACCATCGCCGAGTCCGCGCTCGAGCATGTACGCGCGTTCCGACGCCTCCGGTGGACCTGCAGCCGCACTATTGTACCACTGTGGTATGGGAAGTCCTGCCGCGTAGAAAGACGCGGCAAGCCGCTCGATCTCGACGCCAAATGTCAGATCGGCGCCGCTGTCGTCTGGCAGGAGTTGCGTGGCAACTCCTTGCGTGAGCCTAAGGTGCGATGCTGCTGCGTCGCGAGCGCGGCGCCCCTCGTCGGTGTGTGACGCCGCGACATGCCCCTCAGTGGGCGGCACCGGCGTAGGCGCTCCGCGCCAAAACAGGAGCGCGAGGTCGTCGTCGTCATCGCCCCATGCCCTAGGTGACGTGGGGATGACGGGGGCGTCGTAGAAGTCGACGATGAAGACATCCGGCTGCACAATGCAGACCGCCGTCGCCGCGACGCACCAGAGACATAGCCACCTGGCCATGCCTGCGAAGAGCCGGCCATCGGCAGCCTTGACCGCGGCCATGCCGAGGCCCATGCGCGCGGCTTGCTGCTTGGCATCGGGCAGGGCGATCGCGCGCCGCCATGGTCCTAGGCTCAGTACGTCACGGGCGTCGCCCTCGAAGCTGAAGCCTGCTGCCGTGCTTGAGCATCGCCGCTCTGAGACGGAGATGGCAGGCCAACCCGCAGCGTTCGACGCGTCCCGCACGCGGCCGCTGGTATCGCCGATGACGATAGTGTCGATCGGCGCCTCGAGGCGCGTGAGAGCTTGGACGAATATGGGTTCCTGGATGCGCACCGCGCCTGCCTCTACGGCGAAGCCCGTCAAAAGATTGTGGTCGGCGTTGGCCGTGTGATCCGTCGTGGCACCGGTTCCGTCCGCCGGTTCGAGCTTCGCAGGATTGGCGGCGAGCGCGGGCGCTGTGGCGGCCAACGTCGCGTCGATGAAATCGATGGTCTTGCGGCCGCCCTTGCCGCTGCCGCGGCCTCCGCCTTTGCCGCCGCGGCCGCTGCCCTTGCCTCGGCCGCCGCCCCGGCTGCCGCTGCTAGAGCCGCCGCTGCCCGGGCGGCCACTGCCGCCCGTGCCCGCGGTAGACGGGGGTTGTCCTGCCCCAGCGCCCGCGTCGCCGTCGGCGCCGCCAGCATCATCGCCGGCCTCATCGCCGCCGCCGTCGCCTCCGCCGCCGCCGCCGCCATGGTCGTCGTCGCCATCGTCGCCTGCGTCGTCGTCGTCGCCGTCACGGGAGCCTCGGACGTGGCGAAGCTTCTGCTTTTTCGGGGGGCGCTCAGCTGCGTCATCGCGGTCGCGGCGACAAAGACTGAGATTAGCACCGGTCGCCGCCCACAAGTGCTCGGCGCAGCCTTCCTCGTGGTTGAAGTCGCAAAACGCCTGCTCCGGCAAGCCGAGCGCCGACGCTGCCATACCTTTGTAGCAGCAGCGCTGCTTAGCTTTGGCGCGTTCGCGCATAGTAGTGGTAAGATAGACGATGGGCGGGCGCCCCTTCGGCGTGACGGTAAGGGTCTTGCGCCGTAGATCAAGCGCCATCTGGACACCTCGAGTGTCAGCATTGGCGTCCTCGGCCGCCGCACGCTTCTTCTGCTTCTTGGCGCCGCCGCCGCTATCGCGGCTGCCGCCGCCGCCGCTGCCATCGTCGCCCTCGGACCGCCCGCCAGCACCGCCGCCCGAGCCACCGCCGCCGAAATAGTCGGCATACCCGGCCAGGTCCAGCGAGCCCTGAAGCTTGGCAACGTGGAGCGCCCAGCGCTGCTCGGCAGCTGGCGTCGTTTTGCGCGCGTGATCGGGGGCGCGGGGGTTCTTGGTCGCGATGACGCGGAGTTGCGCACGCGTCCAAAGTGCTCGAGCGTGGCGAGGACGTAGGCGCGCCCTTCTTCCGCAAGCTTTGCGAGAGTTTTGGGCTGGGCGCCTTTGCCGCCGTAGAGCTTCCACGACGTGCACACCTCGTCGAGGATGTACGGCAGGGTGCCCTTGCCGTTGCCGCCGAAGCCGCGAAGCATGAGGAGCGGCTCGGCGACTTCGATGGCGTTTTCGATGCTCGCTCGGTTCGTGTATGCGTCTTTGGCAGGCCCCGCCACAAACGGCTCGTTGCGCATTTTGGCTCGTGCGGCCTCAAAGGCCGCGCCGAGGTCGATGTCGCGCCAATCGCTCGACTGGAAGGCCTTGGCGAGCTCAGGCATTTCCCAACCAACGAGCGCGGTGGGGAGAGTTTGCCCATCGAGCGCGAGCTGCAGCCCAGTCGTACGACCATATAGCTCGGGCCATTGATCACGAGCCGCGTCGGTGAGCATCTGCAGCTCAGGGTCGAGCACTGCCGCGTCTACGCCGCGGGAGGAGCCTTCCGACAAAAGGACCATGAGAGGGCACCAGACTCGCGCCTTAGGTGCATTGGCGTGATCGAGCGCGACGCCCGAGGCCGCAATCTGAAGCGCGTTAAGCATGGCCGACGGGCCGCCCATTGCGAGCGCGGCTAGAATATCACGCTTGAGATCAAGGTAATGCGTGTGCGACAAGGCCCCTGCAAGTTCGCCTTGGAAGTGCTTCGGCACGGAGCCTTTGACGCGCGCTTCCGCGACAGTGAGAGCGGAGTCTGCTCCGTGGCCTGCCGCGGGGCGATCTGGCGTCGAGTAGTGCGTCGACGCCGCAGAAGCGCGTCTCGCCTGCGTGCGGTGAAGGTCGATGGCGTGGTCGGCGCGGTCGCGCGCCGTGCGCCCGATCCATGGCTCGGCGCGGAGCATCTCGTCCAGGTGGCCGATCTCGTCACAGAGAGCGCGCAGAGGGGCCCATGCGAAATCCGCCTCGGTACGAATGATGCCCATGCGCGTCGCCACTTCAGCGAGGAGAGCGAAGCCTGAGGGCCCGCTCAATTCGCATCCGCCGTCGTCTCGGACCCCCAGCAGGGCGCGCACACCGGGGAAACGAGATACCACCCCAATGAGGCGGTCACGGAGGAGGTCTTGGCGCACGGATGCTGAGTCCACCGCGCGCATCTCGCCGATGAGGGCGCGGGTCCGTGCTTCCTGATATGGTCCGCCGAAGCTCTCCATGGCACGGGGGAGGTCGATGCGCTTGAGCTTCGCGGCCAGGCATTCGGCGGCGTCTGCCGCGTCGTGGGCGGTGAGCCCCATCCCTTCAAGCGCTGCATTGCCCAGTGCTTGGAGGGCACGCCTGAACGCCGTCTCGCCTCGCACAGCAGGCACGGCCCACGAGGGGATCGCGCACATAAGCCGCCCCAGCGCGTGAAGGTGGCCGGTCGAGAGTCGTCCCGCAGCATGCCGAATTTGAGCTCGCGCAGGCAGGCGTACGGGTGCACGGTACCTCCTTCCCAGGCGGCATAGGCGGCCGCGTACGTCTCCTGAAGCGCCGCATCAGTGTTGCCCGCCGGAGGCGGGGTAGGTGCGGCGACGAGCGGGATTGAGGTGTCGAGGTCGGCCATGCGAAGTGTGAGGCCATCGCGCTGCGCGGGCGTGGCCCGCGCGATCTTGGCGTCGATGTCCTCGAGGAACGATCCCAGCGTGATGGGCGTTGCGCCCTCCCCGCCATGAATGGCGGCGAGGGTGGCGATGAAACGAGTCCAGGCCACGTCCTTGATGAGCCCGTAGTCAGCGAGGGTGAGCCCGACAATGTCGGCGCCACATGTCACGAAAGCCATGCATATTTTTGCGAGTGTGCCAGGGAGCACGCCGGCGGCGCTGCCCAGCACCGCTCCGTCTTTCGGGGCGGACAGAAGCCACCCATCCACACGTGTGCTGCCCGCGTCTTCGTACAGCGGGTGACGAGCACGGGCACGCTTGGTGTCGATGGCCCCGACGCCGGCGGCCGCTGGAGCATAGTGGAGCTTGAACGAGACTGGCATTATTCCTTTGACTCTTTGGAGCTTGAGCGTGAGCGGGGGCTTGTGCGCCGAACTCGGCTTGCCATGCTTTTCGGCGTGACGTCTAAGGGCGGCGAATGAGATTCCCCGGGGAAATCTCGGTGCCCG